>JAUYWI010056267.1:0-16814 GCA_034780595.1 Parotoplana pacifica
CAAAGTGATATACTATTTTCATCTATAATTTATGTGGAAACAACAGTTGCCAAGCGTGCTCAAGCTGTTGCACTGTCAAATATTGTATCTCAACGACAGATTGCCCTAAAAAAAACCGTGCATGTAGCTGTTATAAAGCATGAAGAAACTGGGACTTTCAATGATGCTCCGCGATCTGGAAGATCAGCTCGGTTAACCACTCAATGCAATGATAGTTTAGTGAAGAGATTAGTACAAAAAATCCTTCAATTAGTCTTCCAAACCTTCAGCAATGTCATTTTCAATAAAAATGGATAATATGTAATATGTAAATATTTAACTGATTCTAAATTTTTGCAAGAGACTGTAGTTATAGAGATTGGTATATTTTTAATTTAAAGAAGGTGGATATTTTTACTTTTATTGTAAATAACCATAAACATACGATTTCTATGACTTTTGAAAATACTCTTATCTGTACTTGTGGGCGAATTATCTATTCACACTTGACGACGACTTGTGTTTGATAACTGGAATAGTTCTAAAAGTTGTGCGTCCCCAGCATTGCTGGTATGCCGGCCTGTTCTGTAGCGGATGGCAAGGAGACAGGAGGTTGTTGCATATTTTATAGTACGGTAACCGAGTCAGTAATTTGCTTTTGATGTCTGATTGGAAGCATTAGACGTGCAATTTAATAGGCGTCCATCACCTCCCTCCGCCTACGAAGCAACTTCATCCATTTATTTGTTGTTATTTCCCCCACTTGTGTCCAAGAAGAAGCGCGCCTACCCTGTCTGGGATGGCTGGTTTGTGGACTGGCAGGCTCTCCTCTCCTCTGTCTGTGTGGCATCGTCAGTAACAAGTTGACTAGGTTGTTGTTTTGTGCGCATGTAAAATGTCAAATTTGTTTAGCTCCGTAGTGATATTCATTGATCTAATTTCGTCAGCTTGTGTTTTGCAGTAGTAAAGGGGCTAGTTTTTTTATTATTGATTTGTCTACACAATCACCACCATGCGTGGAGGTGCTAACTGTTGTTCCGACGAACTAGTTTCAGTTTGGTGTCAATGTGTTCCATAAAGGTGCTGTTTGATATTATTTTATTTGTCCGTCACTTTTCTATTGGAAATTATTGCCTGCCTGGTAGTATTTGTTGTTCCAAAGTTGTACAAAGGTTGGTTTTACATCGGGGTATCAAAATGTTTGTCCTGGTGGAGTGGGTTGTTGGGGGCGGGCATCAGTCTGTGCCATTATCGTGTGCTTCTGTGCAGTCTAGCCTTGTTATCTGGCGTGCATCACGTGCATGCATTGTTGTCACTCGTGCTTAGAATGTTACTAATCAATAAAGTTGACACTGTTGATATTTTGTGCCTTTCGAAACTGTCATAATTTTGGTTACTTCTTAATATGTCTGCCAGCTTGCTCCATAATATTTAGCAATAAATTGTTATTTTGTTGCTACTAATTTCCGTCGTTTACAAATCTTCTATGCTCGGCTGTCTGTGATATGCATACGCCTACACAGTTTGGTTATTCCAAGATCTATTTTTAGTCGGGTTTATTTCTTGGAATTAAACGTTATCGGTATGCACAGTGTTAATCAATGTTGGAGCTAGTCTGCTGATTGTCGTGGATTAGCTGTTATAAGCAACTCCTTCATATTATGCTTGGTGCGAGTACACACAAGTCACATGGTACAGAATGTTGCGCTGATATGTAATAATATTAAAATCAATGGTTCAATGTGTCCTTTGAATCGACTTAGGATAATTTTATGGGGGTTATAATTTACGAACAATATTAGCAGGCTGAATACTAGACCTGTCCAATTTCGTTCTAAATTTTGGACATCGTTCGTTATTGGTTGATACAAGACTGTCTGTTTCTCTTGGAGCATGATGCGTTTAAGAATCCTGGTTCTCACACTGTCGGCTTTTTGGCCATGAGGCTATTTTGGTAAAATATCATCTGAAACCATAGGCGATGGTGGGTAGGGGTATCGTTCTGATTATCATTTGGTTTTGACAAGATTTAGCGACGGGTGGGCAATATCCATGAATGTGAAGGCATTCTGTTGAAGTTTTTATGGTATTTTGTCGGGATTCGAACCCTCTCTCTGTCTCCATTAATTAGAGCTACAAACAATGTTAGAAAATTGACTTGGTAATAGGAATCTTGATCTTTTGAAACGTTGCTTGGTAGGAAAAGTTAGTTTCAAAATTTTGAATTTGTGTTGGTTATTTGAAAGAGTTATTGTGAAAATACTTTAATTAAGTGCAGGTTACTATACGAAGTTTTGGATGCCAACACTGCCTATTTCCTGACATGAACTAATGAAGTGTGGTGTATCGATTTTTATGGCCGCTTTTTATTATCAATATTTCAATTGATTTCTTTTTTAGTCAAAGGATTATTAGGTTTTGTTTTCTAGCAGATAATGTTATGTTGTTTTATCAGACTTTACGATCTAGCTACCCTACTGTTATTATGTTGATTTAGAGAGATTAGTTGCGATAAATCTTCAGCCGACCCCAACATGGCCGGCATATACTTTTGGAGCAAGAGATAATTTCCATTAGGGTTTCCTGATAGTGTTGTTTGCTATACTAAGTTGCTGACAATAAGTACCTAGATAATTAATTCAATATTGTGGAAAAAACTAATCAATATCGTTTGTCAAGAGCAAAACTATTGTGCAGTTAGGCAAGCAAGTGACATGAAGATTTTGCTTCAGTTAATGAGTCATTTTGGTGTGGTTTTGCTAAATCAATGGAGATATTATTTTATAAAATTTGATTGTGGCCTATGTGAACATGTTAATATGTGTTCTATTATTCCACCGTTATATTGTTTAGTGATATGCTTTATATTTTAATTGCATTCAATAATTGATTCTAAGTAGAAGAAATTAAACAACCATTTTCATAGCCGCCTCTTTTTACAATCATTGAATAATGCAAGAAGTCATTTCAGGATTTTCTGATTGCGTATAGTTCAGAGAGAATAAATCTCAGGTCCTGTCAGTAGTCATGCCTTATTCTGATAATTAGTTACCTACGTATTAGTAAAAACAAAGACAAATTCATCGATTTCTTGCAATACTTGATCTTAGATAAAATTATTTCAGTTGATGTCCGGATAGTGACTTAATTGAGAATAGATTTTGATGTTTTGTAGGCATCCGTTTCTGTGGTGGCGTCCTATAACAGCACTCATTGGTTCAGAAGTAGATACAGGGTGTCCCAAAAAGAACCGAACCCAGAACCCAATATTAGTAATACATCTATTGATCATAAAATACAATTAATTGTGGTTAATGTGCATAGACAGAATTCAGCCAAACTTGATCGCTGTCGCATTATGTTATGTGTTTTGTCTATGAATTTCATTGTCCATTTCACGATGATAGTCTTCATTTTCAACTGGCAATTGGCTAGATTAAAATGGGAGATGGATCGATCGGTCTCCGTGGTGGGTCAGTTGGATGGCCAGCAAGATCCCCAGATCTGACTTCTTTTATGGGGAGTTTAAAACCAATTCTGTCTACGCTGTTCAGCATGAATGGCAGAAAATCAGTCAAATTGTTTGTCAGAAGGTTTACCGGAGTGTACTAACGCGATGGAAGAGATGCTGCGAGTCCGTGGTTTTCATTTTGAACATTTGAAACTTATTATGTCTGTCATTAGTTAATTGTAACATCGAGTATTTTATGAACAGTAAATATTGGGTTCACTTCTTTTTAGATATTAATTTCTATATATTTGAGTATTTTGCATAGAATCAGATGTCAATGGGAATATCAAAATATTTAGGGGGGCGCAAATAAAAATATTGGTTTTTCTCCAAATATGTCAAAACAAAATAATTCATTTTGAGAATAGTATACGATCAATAATCTTAAAATTTTCATAATACTGACAGATCACAGAATAGTTGTGAAAATTTTAAAATTATTGGTCCTGATTTATATTTTGAGACACAATGGCATTTATTTTTCCCACCCTTTACATGTTGAGTGTGTTATATGAATAATATTTTATTGGTTTGCTCAACTTTTCACAGTTAGTACGAATTTGATACGAATCCAAAACTTGCTCACTCAATACAAATCCTTATAACTGATCGGCATTGTGGTATTCCTTTTGCTATGCTCGCTCATTCGATCTCTTTTTTGTTGTTCAAAATGTCATTTTTATTGAAGATGTTTACCATTACATTCTGTGTGTTGATGATGTCTTCTAAGTGTAGTATAATTCAATTCATTTCTCTTCTGACATTCAGCGGTGCACCGATTGTTTGTTTCTATTGATTAGATTAGTCGAGTTTGTAATCTGATCTGCTGCCTCTCGTAGTCCATTTTAGATCTTGATCTCAACAACGGTTAGCTAGCTATGCGGACGGTTGTTGACTTACCCAGTGATTACTAACTCTTTCTCTCTCTCTAATGGATTCAGCTTCACATTCGGTTGATTTTGAGTGTAGCACTTCTGATTAGCTCCGTAAATGGTCTTGTGCGTTATATTTATTTAATTGATTTATCTCATAGCTTATCTCTGTAATGTAGTAAACCTTGATGAGATTGTAAATTAATGCCAAAGTACAGTTTCTCTCATGGCTGTGGATAGGTAGAACTGGATCGCTTATTGTCAGTTAATGGTAGAAATAAGTTTTTTTGGTTCTGTGATTTTTTGAGATGAGAAGTGTATTTTTAGAGAACTTTGGATAAGTTCCTGGTTGTTTTTCCACGCTCTAGTTTACCAAACCCCGATGTCTTTCTACTAGCTACATATAGACAGCACATTAGCTGGAGAGAACCGTACTGCTAATTATTACTAGAATTTGGTTCACGAAACAGTCAGTTGAGCATTTTACGTAAAGGAAGATTGAACAAAATTGAATAAATTCTTTAATATTGCTTTGCTATCTGCCCCACACCCCCCCCCTCCACCAACCATGATTTTGCATGTTATCTTCTTCAATTTATACGACGATAACCACCACCAATAAAAGTGGCGATTCTTTATTAGCAAGATCAGGCTATTAAGTCTCGTTTAAGGCGCACTCTGATGAATAATTGATAATTATGTCCCCAGTTTTACTGGTACATAGTAGATATGAATCAATAATGTGCCCAACATATTTTATTCTCTAGTAGCAAGGGATCGGTATTTACCGGTAAATATTATTGAAGATAGCTTTAGATTAACACTGAAAATTTATAATAAATGATATTGTACTGCGCGTATTTTCCCTCTTCATCAGCTATTTACAATGATTGTGTTCAATAATAATATGGTTTTGATTGTATAGCTGAACTTATAAACTCTGAGATTGTAGAAATAAATCGTACTAATGAATGTTTTATAATCAGATTGGTTGAAATATTATTGCACTTGATACACAGAACCCGAGGAATGTTGGTTTGTGTCGCTATAGTGAAAAAAATACATCAAATAGACGTGCATTGTGGTGCTTCTTGTGGACATATTTAGTACTTCTACCTTATAAATTTCTTAGAAACTTTCGTTGATGTTGCAATTATTAGTTGGTTTACAGCGTATTTTAAATCTTCCTTTGTTTCTTTATTTTGCTATGCCATTTTGTTTCTCCTCTGTTATAAGTTTTAGCTCAGTGTGTTATCTATAACTATTAGGGTTGTTTTAGATCAAATTGTTTTTCGCCTATCCTATCCTACGTTTTACCTGGTGCACTTTTGAGGTCATTTGGTTTTTCCCTTTCCTCAAGAATAGAGGCAAACCTAGCCAGGGATGATGGAGATGTTATTTTTAGTCCCCTAATGGCGATTGAACAATGCTCGTCTTCTGCTCTATTCTCTGAACAAATTTAATTTACTTCATTCTTCAGCTCTAAGTTGTGGCTATCGATTTGTGCGATTGTGTTCCTATCCGGCCGGGCTCTCTCACCTTTGCTGTCGGGTGTGTTTCATCCCATCATGTGGTGGTGGTGGTGGGTTGATAGTGTTGCTGATCAAGAGGAATGCGATTTGGGTATTTGATGCTCGAGTAATGTAGTAAGGCAGTCTCGAGTAATTCAAGACGATCGGTAGAGTAGCCTGCTTCGTGCTAAAGAGAAACATGGAAGTTCATTTTTTTAGTTTAGATGAATCTGTATAGGAATCTATGACAGATAGCTGCATCGGTAATTCTAGTATGTCTTGATGAAATGTCGTTACATTATCGAAACCATAGAGCTGCATATTCTCTGGTGAGCTCTCGATATCTATTGCTTTGTGATGGCTTTACATTAGACTAAGTGACTTTATGTGAGCAACACACATTATGATAGATATACTACAGCTCAGCTGCCTAATGTGTTTAGTTTTCTGCTTGAGTGCATTCGTTTTAACTTGGGTGGCTCTCTCTCCCGGCCTGAGTAGTAAAAGAGTCGATGCATTTTTTCCACAGACATCAAGATAAAATCTTGGGAGGCATTATTTCATGATATTGAGCGCCAACCTTTTGACTTGTTTGCATCTACCACCACCACAACCACCACCCCGCGCCAACCTTTTGACTTGTTTGCATCTACCACCACCACAACCACCACCCCCGCTGCCATGGCCAGCCGTTGATGTGTCGTTTGTCGTGTGGTGGTGTGTTGTGGATGAAGGCTGCCAACCAGTCTACCTACTGAACTCGCTCGCCTGGTGCGGTTCACATTGTTTTCTCAGTTCTTGGAGCGAGCGAGGTGTCGTTTCTGGTCAACTGAAATTCGTTTACCTTAAGAGAGCTGCAATATTATTAAAGTACATTTTGTGGTGGTGTAAACACTACCGAAATTCTGGATGGATATTGCTTTTGTCGATCGCGAAATGATTTCTATTTGCAGAGCTATGTTGACAATATTTAATTCTCGTTGCTACAGAGTCTCTATGTGGTTGCCTATATGCATAGAATAACGTACTTTATAGATCTTGAGTTTGACGAATTTGTGTTTCATAAAATAGTTTTGGTAGTAGACGGAGGTAAGTTTTTAAAGAACGATTCTATTGTCATTTTGAAGGAAATTTTAATTAATTGATTTTTAATATATTGGTCATATATAAAGCGAAGCTATTATAATTCAATTAATAGAAAATACCTATACGAATAAGGTCAACTGGTACAACAATAAATTCCCTCCGAAAAAGATCACGTTGAGTTTGACAGATTTCGTTACACTGTACACTAATTGCATAGTTAATGTTGTTTTATTTGTGCGGAATTATTATTGTGTTGAAATAGGATATTCGTGTGTATTGTAGTTGGAGACATTATAAACAATTAAAAATAACAACAACGAAATAAGTTTTTATGTTTTCTCGGTTAGGTATTGTGTGTGACAATAATGAAGAAACTTTCTTTGTTAGGAAGAATCTTCTTCTGTATAATTGACATGGTTTTAGAGTTTCCTTTCTTATAATTACTCTGTCCATTATAGATAGTTTATTTGTGATTGTATCCTTTTTCTTGTGTTTTCTACGATGCAGCGAGCAGTGCTATTATATTTCCTCCTTACTATGCGAGGAGTACATGAACCGCTGCTGGCTGCCTACTCATAAGTAGTATAGAGCACTCACTGTGTTGTTGAGTCATAACCTACAACTCACATAGAGAGGATGTTGTGCTGTTCTAGTCATCCAAAATTCTTTGTCTCCAATTAATAAGAGAATAAACATTTTTATTACTCGACAATTGCTCGCAGTTGTTTACTACGTCAAATGCTGAAGTATTTATTACTTTTATCAACTACGCACTCATATCGCTAGATACCAGGTTATTGTATTGACAAAAGTCTAAAAATAATAAATGACCTGTTCGTACTTTGGTCAACAAATCCTATAGCAATACGTATGACACATGATTCGAAATTATTGTAATTTAAAATGCTCTGGTGCTTTGAATGTGAGGGTCCAGAAGGTACGGAAACCACTCTCAATAAAACTAAATAATGTGTGAGTATTATAGTTTAAATTATGGATCTAATGGAGAAGTTAATATTTGAAAATTATTGTCACAATAATAAAAAATATGTTGACTTTAGTCTCTCTAACATAGTCGTACTTTTGTTACAAGAATTCAAAATCATTAGTTAATTATCATGGAGCTTAAACGAAGCGCTTCAAAAGGCAAAAGAATGAGAAAAAAATGTTATTAGTTCCTCTGAGTTATTATTTTCCTAGGTAATAAATTGCTTCCCCCCTCGTCCATGATTAGAAGAAACAACCACACAGAGTTGCATTCTGGTGAGACTAAAATCATATTCAGTGATTTAGAGCTTAATAGATTCATTATATGACCCAGTACGCAAATCCTGGTTACTTGGTGTATTTCTGGCGAGCTGGCAGGCTGGCTGTTCATGTGCCTGAATAATGAACAGGAATTGAAAGATAATTAGGACATTGGAGTTCAGCTGAAGTTCTAAAGAGGGAAGGAGGGAGTTATTGATTTTTTTGTAATGTTTTTAATTAATGTTATTTACGAGCTGAGAAACAGAAATAACAAATTATGCTAGGCATATTTATAAAATAGGGTTGAGTTTTTTTATGCTGTCGATATTTCCTGTATGTTGGCACTTTCGTTCGTTCCACATCGTCATAACTGAGATTAAAAGGAGAAAAGAAGGATTTGCTGTTGGGTGCCTACCAAGCTATTTAGACTTTTATTCCATTGGAGATTTAAAACTGGTAAACCTTACCTTGTTTAACCTTATTTGTATTAATTAGGTTTTTGTGTTTTGACAAATTTGAATTTTCTCAGTGTGATGGTGGTTCCTCCGCGGCTGCTCTTGTAGCCTTAGTTCGATTTATTGATCAATTTGGCTTCATTTTTAATGGTATTAACCTCCTCTTGTTGCATTGGTTTGGTAGGTAGGGAAGTACTGAAAGATAATAAGTAGGATGGCTGGCGGTAAGTTTGAACCATTCACCCAAACATGTTGCTTCTTTTGTTGTACATAGCGTAGGTATATTTATTGGATGTTTAGGATCACAGGCGGCTTGAGAGGTCGAAGTAGAAGTCTAGCTCCCCCTACTCGGTGTCTCTACTTGTCCTATTCTCTGGATCCTCTGTCAACTCCACAGGAAAGTATGGGGCATGCTGCCGTCTACCCGTCTTACTACTGGAGATGCCTCCTACCCACTATTATTATTAGAAATCGTTGCTGACGCTCCTGGGTAGTTAGTATTCTAATTTTGATGGATTTGCCAATTTGGCTCATTGCACAGAATTATTTATTTATTTATTGAATCCCATAGCTAGCTAGACCAGCAGATTGGGGGAAATAACATACTACATCGAGGTTTTTATGTTTCTGTGGTTATGCTACAAGAACCCAGTTGGTTCTTAAATTGATATTTTATGTTTATAACTGCTTTCTCTGTTATTTTTATACTCGTATAATATGTAGATAGGTATTGTACAATTGAGTTTCTATTCAGACTAGAATTTTTAAATATATTCTCCAGTATAAGTACACGTTTATAGTTGGACTATTAATAAGAACCTAGTTTTTGACTACAATTCTCGTAACTTATGTTTTAGTTTTAGACTTGCATATTTTTCATTTGCATATATTGCGAATGTTTGTGGATGTTGTACTCGTAAATAAATATGAAGTGAAGTTTATTATTTGAAAAAGAAATTTAAAATACCAAAAAATATAACAAAAAACATTTGGTATACAGAAATCAACAAAAAACAAAATGTTATACAGAAAGCAAAAGGACCACAAGACAATCAAAAAGAAATTAAACTTTTCCATAATAAAGATTCAAAGATGACCCTTCTTCAGGTTGAGTCCTGATGGGGAAATGATCTTTAAGCGACTAATAAAAAATTCTTCCTTAATTTTTCATTGGGTAGTTTTAAAATTTGATTTTCGTTCTAAGATGAAAACCGATGCATTCTTGTCAACATTGTGGTACATCGAACCCCATTATTTCGAAACTTATCGTTATGACAAAGTTAGATCGCATTTTGTGGATGTCGGTTGCAATATTTATTACGCGTTGCGAAATAGTAGGCACTCTAAAATCATCTGACTAATAAGTTATTTTTAAACTTTGTAATACACAATAAAAAATATTTAAATAGGCTTAGTTAACTGATCGAAAATATCGATGAAACTTGGTAAGAGTCTCAAATATCGAATCAAACTTTAGAGTTTGGTCCTTTGAAAAAACACGAACTTTTATTTATATAAACACAGATAATATTGACCTTAGATCAATTATATTTTGACAGTCCAATATCAAATAGACCTTTATTCAATATCTTTTTCTAGCTTTCAGGGTGTTGTTGGTTGTGGGTAAATGCTCATATAAGGGTCACCTGTGGCGACCGATCACATTTCTGTGACCCACAAGGAAGTGTTAGCCGAATACATAGTTGTTTTTTATGAAAAATTCTATTTATCTAAAAAATGTTTTAGCACGGGTTCTTCTGTTGTAAATAGAAATGAAAGAGAAATATTCTTAACGGAATACAAAAAAATCTGCTGAAAATAAAATGGAATCGTTTATGGGTTGTTGTTTCTTACAAAAATGATTAAAATAGTTATTGTTTTATTAGGACAAAACATTTGATGTTATTAGATAAGAATGAAGCTTTATGACTTGTACCTAAGGTTCAGTAAAGCTTTCTAACACTGGCCACCCATAAGACTGTCAGTTATAGCTAACTGTATATCCACAGATTAGCTTTTGAAAATTCTGCCAATATTATATCATCTGTTGTGTCAATATTTATGTACTTTACTTGCATAATTATACATGAATATTTTTGCATATAGTACCTTGATGTTTCATTGACTAGAATTGACAACCTTATTTGTATCCAGACCAATGTGTCAAGATTCCACTGTTTTCTTTTTATGCAATCGTAAAGTACATGTATTGTGTGATGCCGTGGTGAAATTAAGTTTCCTTAAATCAAACTCTAGACTAACATGATGAAAAGGATTGCTTTTTGACTTCGAGTATGATGCAGGTAAATGGCTCTTTTCTTATAAAAAAATGAAAGTGCTTTTTGAGGTTAGGTTTCGTTATCCTTGATAGATAGTCAATGCTAATGGCTTTTTGTAGAGTTGTTTATAGATCACTTGTGTCAGGCTTTGCTGCACTACGATCTGGTATTTTATTTCTAATCAATTCTGTGTTAGAGGGAAGTCGTCGTGGAGGGCAGGCAGACTCTCTAATGCACTTATTCTTTTATGCTTATAGTAGGTGGATTTATTTACCTGTTCACTCCACAAGTTTTCCTATTAGCAAGGCAGGCTAGAGCCGAAACAAATTGAGTTTGTAGTATTTAGCCAGCCAGCGTCCTATACGTAGGCACTTGTTTTTGTCAATAGAGCAGTCACAATGCCCTGCAAAGTGGAGTTCGTGCTCTGCTGCTCGCTTTTGTTCTATGCCTATAATTTGGGGGTACTATTTTTAGCAGAAGGATTGTTTTCCATTCGACTTGACTTGGTTTGGTGGGGATATGTATGGCTGAGTCTGACGAGTATTTGGCGAGCTGATAGTACAAATTAATTCTGGGTTTTTTTGCTAATGAATTTAGACAACGAGCCTAGGCAAGCGATGCAATGCAAATGCTACAAGTACAAAATGGATCAAGGAAATGATACGAGTACGCATAGAGATTCCTATTATAAAAGTTGGGACAATTTCTATGCCTTAATGTCCAATGAGTGCAAAATTCAATCTAGTTGATGGTTGTGAAAGTTGAATTTTGAGCATATTTGAAGTTGGTAGGTAGATAGCTTTCTAGGTAACTCAATTAAGTTGAAGTAAGTTTGTACAATAGATATTGTATCTTGCATATTAAAAGTAATATACAATATCTATGGTTTGTACAGCTGAAATCTTTAGTGTTTTTAAAGTGTTAATAGATTTTTTTTAAATATACTATTTATATATATTACTCGCTAATGATAGCCCAGAACCTCTATTTCGGCTTCATCAGCCAGGCATAATCACAGCCTCAACAATGTAAATTTTATTATATTTCATATCCAAAGTGTAAAAGAGGAAAAATTGCTGGTAGCATAAAAAGAGTGAAAATAGAAGATTTCCATAAAAAATATAATGAAAAGCCTACTTGTTTATTAAATGGCACTCAAGCTGTCAAAGCAGGTCCTGGCCAATTAATATGTTAAGAGTAATAATTTAAAAAAATTGGTATACTTTCATAAAAGTATAGTACTTATTCATGTTACTTGCTAATGATAGCCCAAATGTCCGTTTAATTATTGACATTAATTGATTCATACACCTGTTGACCCGGTTTTCTATTAGAAGAAATTGGATCAGAAGATAAATGTTATACTGATAGTGCTTCGTTAGAAAATATTCCTTTTAATATCTGCAACAACGCTACAACATAGCTAACATTTACAATGTTTTCTTTTAATGAAAAAATTAAAATTAAATGGAATAGGTATGCAAATATACGAGTATAATGAAATTGGGATTTCAGATGTTTTGTTGGCTGTTAGTGACTACTTAGTCACGAACTAACACGATGAAAACATTGAAAAATTCTTTGTATGAAATCTTTATCTGAGTTAGCTGGCGCACGTTTTGAAATCTAAATTTAACTAGTCTACACAAACATGCCTATAGGTTGTCGTGGTATTGTATTATACATACATACTACTTCTTATATATTTCTGATTGCTTTTGGATTTTGCTATTAAATATGTCAATTTTTTTGGCGTCCTGCAATCAATAGAATATCCACGTGGAGTTAAGATAGAATAAAGTTGGCTCTGACTTAGGGGTTAGTTTTTGCTAACAATATTTAGAGTTGAAATTGATGTATTTCACTCTTACCAATTCGATAGCACTCGAGCAATACATACATACCACCTACCTTCTCGTGTTTCTTTTATTTAATTCATCAAAGTTTTTTTTTAAATGAAGTTATAATAAGTTCTGTAGAGAGTGACATTGAAATTTTTATCAAGTTAAGTATAAAAGAAATATTTTCAACGTATTGACAAAAGTTATTTTATACTTGGTTGCCAATGACAACAAATTCTATCCTTATTCGTTTGAAACTGACAAATATGCGTGATACTTGAGATATTGTTCGAAATTATGTATTCGATAGTTCAATAGATGATATATTATATGCCCCTTATATTATTCTTCCAGTTTATAATATTCCTTGTCTCAATTTTACTAATGAACGAATATTCCTCTGGTGTTTTTTGGACTAGTTATCTACTTGCCCAAAAGAAGTAGGTACTGAAAGTTAACCAAGCTTTGTCGAAATCGGTTACAGTTTGGGTACTATTGTCGGTCTTGCAGCAAGCAATAAAGAAATAGTTAACTTTGAGCACTCCTATTTAGACAAATTAATTGAACCGGTTTCTAGTACTCTATTTTATTTTTTCTCAATTTTAATAATTAATTGTTAATCATTTCTGTCTGTATGGCTGATATGTACATTTTGGCTTTAGAAGCTCTGATATTTATTGTTGTTTTATAATATGGATTATTTGTTGTGCTAGCACTGTTGCTGGTGATTCTTTTTGATACGTTTTGTATGGGACAGGAGGCAATATTCAATAACACATTTACTAGATTGGAAATCACCGACTAATATCTGCATAGTATGTGGGCAACAGCTTGTAGTTGGGAACTCAAATCCATGGGAACAACTGCAAAACAGATTTAACTATGTTCGTTGAGACAAAACTTTGTACCTTCATATTGGTGGCTTCTCTATGATAAGTTTGTTTTGTATCGATTGTTTCAGTTTCTGGGAGTCTTTGGGATTCAATTTTATTGCATAGTTTATTTTTTATCTGAGAGTTGGGTCTCTCTCTAGTGCGTTACCATAAACGTTTACAAGTTATCTTATTGTTTTTCAATTTACCTATTAATAATAATATTAATAAAACTTATTCTGACTATAAGATTACATGTAATAGAAAGATATATCTAGCCAGGGACACCACAGACTATAAACTGATTAATTGATTACACCACAGACTATTAACTGATTAATTGATTGAATGAGATTATCGTTATTGTTCCATAGAATCGAAGCTTAATCTGTAATTTTGTTACACTTGGTCATAAAATGTTAGGCATTGCTCGTTTAATTCGATTATTTATCTCCTTTTGTTTAGATATTAGGTAATCATAGAAGCAAGGAATATCGTGTGATCTGTAAACAAATCATAAATAAGTAGCTTAAGGCGCAATTTATAAAATATTTGTTTCTATATAATATACACAGTATATTTGAAAATAAACATTTGAATGTTAATATGTATATTAATGCCAGACAATCTGTGTATTATCACAGTGCAAAGCATTAGTGTTTGTTGTTTGTATTTATTCACTCATTTGATATGTAGTAAAAGTTTTAATAATATTTTTGTTGTAAATTATCAGAACTAAATTATAGGAAACTAGTAGAGGCTTCGCACGGATTGAAAGTAGTCTATGCCTAAAACAGAGACTCCCCTATAATAGTCTATGCCTTAATAATAGTCTATGCCTTAACAATAGTGTATGTCCTAATATAATCGGATGACAGACTAAGATCATTTTGACCTCTCCTTTACAACCCCGACAAGTAAAAACGCCGCACCCTATCTAACTGCATGTTAAGTAAATGTTTTTTTATGAAGATGGTCACATTAAGACAACTTTTAGGAAGAATTAGCCATTTCAGATCTGAAACCTAATGGTTTTGAAGAATATTCTAAATGTAAAAGATCTGTCATAGACGCACTTCATTTTTTCTTTTTCAAAGGTTTTTAACGTAATTCTTTTCTAATTGCTTTATTTTGAGGAAAAGGTTTAACAAAAGAAAAGTGAAGTGAGTTTATCACAAATCTTTCATTTACTTAACATGCAGTTAGATAGGGGACGGCGTTTTTACTTGTCGGGGTTGTTATATAGGGTGGCGCAGAAGTCGTGCCCCATGTGACAGGAGGTGTTCGAATTGTTCACCATTGAGTTCAATGCACTTTTGTACTCGTTTTCTGGTGGGTGTTCCAACGCGGTTAAGCATGCTGGCATTGATGTTGGCACACTCGAATCGGATTCTCTCGATATATTTTGGACGTTGGCAATGTACGACGGACTTCAGATGTCCCCACAAACAGAAATCAAGAGGCGATAAATATGGTGAACAAGGTGGCCGTTCGATTGCACTGCGCCTACCAATCTATTTCTCCTTAAATTTATGATTGATAAAATTCCCGCACAATGGTTGAAAAGTGAGCCGGTGCTACATCTTGTTGAAGCCATGCGTTGAAGGTTTCCGCCGATGGAAGGTCATCTAGCATAGGCACCAAGAATGTCTGGAGTATTCAAAGATATGTCTCCATCCACATTTGAATCAAAGAAATACGGTCCTAGTAAACGTTCATTCTATGTCGCTGCCAGACCATCACTTTTTCGATCATTTTGGACATGAGTAGCTTCCAAAACACGGTATCAAACTGATATAGCATGATTGCTTCTTTTTTTAGTATTTTGATTACCAATAGATATAATCTTCTGACATCTTGATACTACAATACCTGTTTAGTGTGATGCTATTACTGTGTGGTTTCGAATTAATGCACAACTTTGTGATAGATTTATATCTACGAGTAGCTACTACTTGTAGGATATAAGTAGTATGAACTAACGTGAAAAGTCTTGACAAGTTCGTGCCAATAAATAACGATTTTAATAGTAAATTATGATGCATCCGTCGACATACAAGTAACTATTTATTTTTGAGTAGGTTGTGATT
The DNA here is from genome assembly GCA_034780595.1 of Parotoplana pacifica. Lineage (NCBI taxonomy): Eukaryota > Metazoa > Platyhelminthes > Proseriata > Otoplanidae > Parotoplana > Parotoplana pacifica. The sequence continues at coordinate 15,745 of JAUYWI010056267.1, forward strand.
TTATAAATGATTTAAATTCGATAGCTCAACTTCATCTTCATTTTCTTAGTAAGTTATGTTATGTTATCAGGCAGAATGTGGGCCGCTAGTTTAGTTACCTACCTGTCTGGACTAGCTGCATTGTAAGGAATGGTGATTTTCGTTACAAAATAAAATTGAAGCTAAAATTCAGAATTACTGAACGCATATTTGTTTGAAATAAAACAATGTTCAAGAGATTCATTTGGTTTCTTGTTATTCCTTACCTACTAATAGGAGAAGGGTTCAATTTTTTAAATTAATTTGTGTCATCGAGGAAGATTTTTTCTTAGGTTGTTGGGAGTCCTTTTGGTGACTTGTAACAAAATCAGAAGTCGTTGCCCTGAATTCTAAACTAGGAACGACTATTTATTTAAGGTCCTCCTATGGTCTCCGGCATTGCTGATAAAGCTAATCAACAGGGTGGGTCGTTAGTTGGGACCTCGTTCGCACATTTGAAGCTCCCGAGTAGTACCAGTTCAGGTTCCTAAAGATTATGGATATGACATTTGATGATTGATTAGTCATAATTCTGCATTATTCGATATACGTTTGATTACGTTGTACTGCCTTTAGTTTTGTGTTCACCTCATCTCATCACATGACGAATCCATCGCTATGTAGAACTCTTTGCCAATGCTGCTCATTCTGTAGGTGAAGTAGTAGTAGTAGTAGTAGAAGAAGAAGAAGACTGTTTTCACCATGATGTGTACAAGATTAAAATCAATAAAGTGGGTGTAGTATGACAGTTCAGTGAATACCAAAGTGTTACAATGATAAAGTTTGCAAGCGGTGCGACTGTGCATGGCAGGCAGGCATCGTTGATTGATCTCTCTTTGAGGGGTCTACCGACCGACTTTTAATTTAATTTTAATCGATTCGTTTAGACTACTCAGCTTAGATTGAGATGACCCAACTCTCATTAGCTGTTTTGTAATGGTTTTAATTGTTATGCAGATTAATCCTGGCTGGTGGGGCCCAACAAGGCCGAAACAGCTGTCCTGGGCTATCATTTGCGAGTAATATAAATAAGTAGTATATTTTTATCAAAG
>JAUYWI010056278.1:0-16809 GCA_034780595.1 Parotoplana pacifica
TCACGCAAGAGTCGCCAGATGCCTGTAGTGGGCTGCAGTGTGGCTCAAATGGGTGCCACCAGTGTTAAACCTTCACCCGCTGGCAATCACCAGACTGCCCCACGTCACCAACAGACTGGGTATTCTCCTGGTTCCAGTCGAATCACCCCTCCCAGCAAGTTGGGCAGTGGTGGTGCACCCCCCGCCTCCCCACCTGATCATCATACCAAAGGAGTCATTTCCCATGTGTGTGTTAATGGCAAATAGTCCATTCACATATTTCCTACCTATTTGTATTCTTGTTGGATTTTTTTGATTAATGCAATTTTAATCTACTACTGTGAGCGAGATTTTCTTGACTAAATAATTTATTTATTTCTTGAAACTTACTACTTTTTAGTAGCATGATGTGCAATATGTGAATATTTTGTTAGTGTAAAGATGCAATAGTTTTATTATTGAGTTAACATAATTATTCATTGATGGATCTTCGAAACCTTTATATTGTTTTATATTTTTGTACATAATTATAATGATGCGTATATTCTTAGTTGTCATATAATATGTAAATAATATTAGTTATTTATCTTCCTGTATTCGATTTATGTTTTGCCATAATTATTTAAAGTTTGTAGGGAAATATATTTATTCGATTCACGTTATGTACCTAATTTTACGTATCCTATTTGAACAATTGTTTTGTGATCTGAAAATTCGTTGATCTCACCAAATTACAAAGGTATAAAAAACATCATCTACGTTTTATTTAACACATTTAACAGAAGATTTTATCTTTCAGTAATGTTAGTAAATTGAATTAAAACTAACGTTGATAATGTGTAGCTGTTTTTAATTAGGCAATATAACTTTTTAATTATGTATGTATCTTGTATCAAAAATTCAATAATGCTTTTTTGTAATTTTGTTTTCTAATGTATATTCTCGGAGTTCTTTTTAGTTTGTTTTGAGATATCAGTTTTATTTATTTACCTATCGAAAAGGTCAGACATGAATATTTCTTACAAATAATGTAATAATTGTTTGAGATTATTTTATTTGGTAGGTAATATTCTAGAGCATACTATTTACATGTATAAAAGTAATTTGTACGATTGATAGTATTACAAGAAACCATTAGCTTCGGTTCCACATTTTTGACAAGAAACTGTGACAGTTACTAAATGTGTTTTTGAAAAACACTAACCATGGTTAGTTTATATTCATCTTTTCAAGCAAATTTAATAAAATGATAAAAAAATCAAAAAATTCCAATCAGTTGTTGTATATTTAGAATAATATGATTTTTATTTCTTATTCTGTAAACAACAGTTGACTTTTGATTTTCTAAAACTGTTCGAGTTTGCTTGAAAGGGGTGAATATAATTGAAACCATTAATTGCTAGAAGTTTTTTATATTTTAAATTTTGTTTACTAAATCTTTTTAATTGACGCGTGATCAATATGCTGACGAACAAGATCTGTCCGGTTTTACAGAAATTTATAACTTTAAAAAAATTAAATTCATACGTTTTTAGTTTTTGATTTCGTTGACTTTTCCGAAAGATTTTTTTTTCAAATTTGATTTTTGTTTTTAAACATCTGATTAAAATTCTTCATTTCTTTTATCTTTGACACCTTGTATAATAATTATTTTGTAAGAGGTGTCAAATATGATGTCCAAAGAGTAGCAATATTAAATTTAATCAGTCTAGAGACTGTCTTTAGACAAGGGGCTACCCATATAGGAATACTCAATATAAAATGCAATTAATCATTTTTATTGTAAATGATTAATTTGGACTTTATTCATAGTCCTACATTTAACAAATTAGGCAAAATACCTTAGGTGCATACTTATATCTATGGTTAAGCATTGGTTTATGGTCTCGAATATATTGGTTATGATAGCTCTTTTGATATCATAAAATCGGATTGAATGGGAAAATTATGGCACCTTTCACTCTTATATGCATTCTTATAAAAAAAATAATTTAAAAATAAACGTTATGATGTTGTTATAATCAGTAATAGCAAGATTGAAAGTAATTTTCTCCTGTATTTTAGTGTTTATATATGTATCTTGAAAATAAAATTGATGTACCCATCTCTTTCGAATTTGTAAAGTTTAGGCATTTAGCTATCTTAATTCCAATAACTTTATTTTGTCTTATAATTATCATGGTCTTAGTTTATTAATAGCACAGCTTTTGTAAAACCATATGAAAAAAACTTAATAAATCTCATTCAAACGTTGTCGTTTATTGTCAAATAAAGTTCATCAGGAATAGTGAAACTGATATTTGAATGAGACTTATTAATTTTTTATTATAATCTTTTTTTATATAATTTTTAAATTTAAATAATTATGAATATTTTAAAATTTTATCTGAATTGATTTAAACATTTATTTTTAAAATACTTAAATCTCAAGATTTTTTAAAGACTTTTCGTTAATAGTTTTTTGAATACTTAGTAGAGCGCAGGGAGTTATATTACGAGTATGCTTTGAGGTTCTATGCTACCAAATAAACTGGATTGCTTTCAAATTAAGCTATTTCATACTAACATCAATCGGAGTTCTTTTTTCAAAATTCCGATATTTGTTTGTTTCATTTTAACACATATTTTACGTTATCATGAAAACCAGTCTTTTTTATTTAAATACATGCTTTTATCGAAGTATATCTGTGATTTAATAGAAACAGTTTAAAATTTCATGCTATAGCCTGTAGAGCCTATGAAGTACTTATTGAAGTTTGAGTTGATAGAACTTTCATTTACTGTGTTTTTAATAAAATGCCTTGCTTTCTGAATATTTTTGCATGCACTACACTTTTGTATACGTCATATTTACGTAATACATATTTTCATTTAGGTAGTCTTTCGAAAATCTTTTGTTTGATTTGGTTGACATTTGTCTGATTTAAAATTTCAATTTGTGCATATTCTGAAAGAACATTCAATAACATTTTGCATTATTTATGTTGAAATTGTTTTTAATAAACAAAATGTCTACTAACATTCATTGTCTGTCTATGCAAAATGTTATAAAATACAGTTGGTATTGTTTATTTGATAGGATGTACATGCGTGTATAAAGTACCTACTAATATTTATGTTTTGGATGAATATTGTGTTGTAGATACGCATGAGATCTGACAAAGTAGCATGAATTTCAGTATACATACATATTTTAACTCTTATAAGTGTTACATTATTACTGACTTGTTATTACCTAAATGCATACATTTGTCTAATTACCAATGATATACAATATAATATAATCGTATTACCTAAATAGTATTCTTAAAAAACGTCGTTCTATCTATGTACTACATCGGCCATAGATGGGGGGAGGGGGTGACCACCACTCCTAGGATATTATACTTTCCATATGGCTGTATTGCGCTGAATTCTAGTACATCGACTGCATCCGTGAAGATATGGAGAAGGCGGTAGTCCGAGAGAATGATACAATGGACAGCAAGAAGTGGAGAAAAATGACACCATCTAAATGCGAGAAAAGCTAGAAGAAGAGCTAGTGCTACTCATAGCTTATACCGGGAGCTAAATGGATTTTCGAAGTTTCGCACCCTAAAACTTTGACAGTTTATTTGAAGGGTTTAAAATTTTGACATTTACGGTATTGCCTTTTTTATATTGTCGTTGTTCGTACTGGAAAGGTCACTAATAACAAATACCTAAGTCATTTTGAGATAATTAAGAAATACTTTTTCAAATTGTTGAAATTTAATGACCTATTACATTTTCTTAGTCTTATATTTAAGCCAATGGGAATTGGCTGTTAGCTTCAAATCTTGGTCTGCCATTGGGCTTTATAGGCTCATTGGAAATGAGTGAACATTTTGAGCCTTTGTCATGGAAAAATGAAACTAGATATTGTCTTCAAATTTCTGTCATTTGTTCAGACACCAATGGTGATTTAAGTGTACCAAATGTTCTCAAAAGTTCAGAAGATATAGTACCGTAAAATGATATTTTGTGCCCAACTTTGGCCATTTCTGAAAATCCTATACATTTATAAAGAAAAAAAAGGACTTGATTTACTCATTAATTGAGATAATTTATTGGAATAACTTCATATTTATCTGATACTCTATTAGTGTGTCCGCCATTGAGGTCCACTGAATTTGGACCCAGTCCAGATGATGTGTCAAAAACAGTGACTGAAATTCAATGAAAAAACATTTTATAAAAAATTTTTTTTAGTGGACTTGCCCTGAACTGCTATCCCTCATATCCTAGAAACTATAAAAATTAGCCATCTCAAAATTTAATGCATTGTTTTTTATAGTTACACAATGAATTATAAATTTCAGGTTTCAGCAAAGCAGGATGTTTCATTTGGATTTTAGAGCCATAAAGTATACATTTGATTTTGGGCTAGAGATAGATAGCTGAAAGTATAATTTTGTATGTACAATTTAAAAGATTACATATTGGATTACTTCCAATCAAAATAGTAACTGAATATTCTTAACAAAATTTGATGTACATAGAAATTTATATCAAAAACTGTCTCAAGTTACCCCATTTTATGGTATTTCAAAATCTAGCCTTTTCTTATTTTGTCTTCTGCAGATTCAGCACCGATATCATAGTCTTAAACTCTAAACATTAACCGATTTTTATTAAATGTGGTACCTAGACTAACTTTGGAGCAAGAAGTTGTCAGATAATTTTTGTTGTTGCTAGGGTCGTTAGCATTGCATAGCAACTAGGAATTTTTACAAATTTATTCCACATAACTGCTTTTTAGGTATTTGACTACATGAGATCTTAGATACCATATATGAACTTTTATTTAATCAACTTCACTTAACGCCAATATAGCTTAGCAACATACTATCTTTTACAAAATTATCCCACATAACTGCTTTTTGGGCATTGACCATATGAAACCTTACTTACTATATAAACTTTTATTTAATCAACTTTCTGCTTATCAACTATTGCTAGGGTTACCAATGTAGTATAGCAACAATATGTATGTAGAATGAAATCTACTGCGGCAAACTATCTGTCAAGCCTTCGACAGTACTAACATCATAGTAATGAATATAATCGAACCAAAAGATGTGTAAAAATTATATGACTTTAACATAAAAACATCATATTTTCAAGATCGAATCAAAACTGTAATCATGTGCATCTTGTTCTATACCCAAGCTGGAGCATGATAAGATGGTCAGTCAAGCATGGTGATTGAAAGTACTATCTAGTATATACAAAAATCAAAATCCATGAAACAGTCCAGTCACAAATTAAAAATGTAAAGATGTTAAAATCCAAACAATAACAGGAAATATGGTGTGGGACTTAGGACCCTCAGCGTTGTTTTTTTTTTGTGTGTACACAAGCACAATCCAGTTATTATTTAAAATGGAAAAGGCTAAACAAGCACTAGTTGAATTAAAAGGCAGATCCAAATCAACTTATGAGATAGATTAATACCAACAATGCATATTCTTTATATAAGAAATGTAATGACCATGGTTGATTGAAGAATCAATATGACCAATAATACCAAAAATATAATTGTGATTATTATAAGAAATATTGTTAGGAACAACTACATTATTGCAGTTTTTTGTAAATCTACCAGAACTAGTATTACTAAATCTATTGATTAAACTAGTTAATATTCTTGGAAAATTGATAGTTTTATAAATGCTTGAATGTAGTGTAAAACTATTTCACAATTTATTACAAAATCTACTTTATTAATTTGGTAATAAAATGGATTGCTGCAATATCATGAATTTGTTTGATGATGTTAAACAAAGTATTTATCATAAATATGATTTTATAGGTATCTGAACGGGGTCAGTTCGTTTCGCCTTATCTCGTTTCGCTTTTTCCCTCTTCGCCTTATTGAAAAGCAATGTACGAATAGGTATTTATATGTAATTTTTAATATATTGGTATTAAAAACAATAAAAATCATTTATAGAATATGTATCTATATAAATATCACGAAGGGTTAGGATTGGGAGTATATGCAGCATAAAACCATTTTGTTAATTTTAGTTGAATATATGTTATGTATAAGGCTAATTGCAACAAATTTCAATTTACCTGATTACTATTTTAAAATATTATTTATGACAAAAATAAAATTCATCTAAAATGATTTAACTTATTTAGGGTTTGAGCTAACACACTTTTTGACTTTTTTGGACTTTAATAACAATAAGATTGGCCAAAAAAGGTCCAAAAGATTATTAGCTCTCCTAAAACAAATTCCAAAATAAAATAAATTACATTTAATTCTGTTGCGAGACTTTTAGGTTGGTATGAATTCTACCTACTTAAGTAGGTAACTAGGTATTTCATACGTACATTTTATTATTTTTAAGTCGAAAATACTACCTCTAGCAGAGTAACGACGATTAATTATACTTTTAGTCTTGTCGCCTTTGTTATCTCTAAGAAGCTACCAAATTTTTAGCATATTAAATTAGAACAGATTAAACAATAAACAATCAATAACAGTTTATTAATACAATAGAAACATTGCTTATGGTGTTCAAATTGCTCCCCCTCAACATAGATACACATCTAAAGTCTGCTGGCTAAGCTGAAAGGCTGACCTATACTAACAAACTTAAATGTCGATATTGCGAATTTCTTCTTCGACAAACACTTTCAGTTGGCGAATTGTTCTAGGGTCTCGACCATAAACTTTATCCTTCAAACTGCCCCACATAAAATAATAGGGAGGTGACTGTCCGGAGATCTTGAAACTTATTCAGATGGACCCTGACGTTTGATCCACAGATTTTTTTTATAGAAAACGAATCGTGTCCAAAATTATGACCTAATTTCAGTTTTTCAGAGTCGTAACGTACATACTCTATCCGGGTGACCACCATTTTTTTTACCAGAAGGGTACCTATAGCTATGGGGCTTACTTAAAGTATAAATATGTGGCTAAATTGAATAGTCGTTTTCCATCAGTATAATCAGATTTTTTTTAAATGTTACTTTTTTTAATTTTGAAAATTAACTTTTATTACTTTTTGTCCGTTATTTTTAGCAATATTTTTAACTATTTTTTAAAATAAAAATCTGATGTAATAAAAGAATTTTCTTTTTCTAATCGGTTCGAAGGTTGCGTGTTAGTCATAGAAATTAATATTTTTTAAAAGCCTTAGTTGAACAATGATAAATCAAAGATATAGAAGAATGAAATGAAATAATATATATCAATCTATTGGCGTGAAAAACTGGTTTGACCATACTAAGACCAACAGGAAAAAAAAAGATTTTATTGGTATTCGGCTTCAGGATTTTGGACCAACATAATTTTATATCTAAGGTCGTTAGGTAACCTATAACCTATCAGATATTACATTCATAATACCTATTATATTCTTTATTTTTGTTATTTAAAATGATATTTATCTTTGTTAAACTATTCATTAATTTTTCCTTTTAATTTTTTGTTATTTTTAGACCAACTATCTTAAGGCCGGTATATGCACAAGTTTATATCTTATAATTTTGATATTTAATGTTCTTAATTTTACATAAATTATTTTTTAATGCAATTGAAAAAAAATTCTGAAAACATTTTTATTTATACTGGGCAGTGAGAAATTGATGTGTTTTTACATACAGACACAGGTGGTGGATAGCGATCGGCCATAAGTATGGCGGTGGTTAGCTGCGAAATAAACAGACTTAGTCTAACGAATAAGCAGTCCCGGAGCAACAACGATGGACCTGGAAGGGAGATGATGGGTTGGCAGGTGACTGCCAAACTTAAAAATATTCAAAACCTTATGAAGAGTTCATGCCAAGTCGGATTTGGTCGCCTTTAAATAAAGCTTGTACCCGCTGCCTTTCGGGTAAGCCATTTTAGGTAAAAGCTAAGAGAAAGGATACTCTGATTTCAATCCGGCGTAGATCGAACTCGCTTAGCCTCGTCAGGCAAATCCATCTAGGAGAAGGAAATCTCTGATTTTAAAACCTGGGCAGGTGGAACTCATTAGCCTTGGTAAGCACTTCACCTAGGAGAAGGAAACTCAGATCAAAAACCAGTGTGTGGCACACTGGGAGCATTTTTGACATACTAAAATTATGGCCGGCCACCATAGAAGAGGTTGGGTGCTCACTACTATTTAAGTCCCAAAGACAGCACTATAACATGGATGAGAGTAATGTGTCCCCTTCATTGTCTCATTCTATGTATAAATAATTCAAGGGAAGGAAATCAGTTAATTGGAAGTAGGAATAACCGTAGTTACAGAGGATTCCCAAACCAAGCAAACTCTACTAGAAGGAATTCTCTCGATGTTGTTAATCTGAATTTCAAAGTTGCAACATGGACGTGAGAAGCCTCTGGCAATTAGGAAAGTTAGACAATATTATTTAGGAAATGGAAACGGTGAAAATAGACATTCTCGGTATATGTGAAATAAGATGGACAGGCTCTGGAATCATAAATTGTGAGGATGAAGCAATAGAATAATTTTATGAGGAAGTATGTAGCATCAGCCATTAAGCAATTCAAGTCCGATGAGACCATGATTATCATGGGAGATATTAATGCAAAGATCGGAAGAGGTAGGTAGGCACAGTTACGTTGTGGGAAAATGGGGTTTGGAACGAGAAATGACTAAAGAGATTGTAGAAAAATACAACAGTGCAGTATGGATACATGGTTCAGTCAACCAGCAAGAAAGCTTTACGCATGGATAGGTTCGGTGGACGTAGTAAGAAACCAATCGATTACAGCATGATTAGAAACAAATTCAAAAAATGCATACATTAGGTCAACACCAGCCCAGAGCAGATTGTGATTTAATCACAACCCAGAAATAGCAAACATGAAAGTGAAATTTTAGAATATAATGACTAAAAGGACGAATAAAAAGGAAATTTATAACCTTAGTGGCTTGAAAATCAACAATACCAGACACGAGTTTTAGGTACACCTCTAGAATAAATACAGTGCTTTAGAATCAATGCCGAACAAAGTGAATGAGAATTTAGATGCAATTATTGATCGGAGCTATATTCAAGACACAGTCATGAAAATTCTAACCAAAAACGAAAAGACCTATAACCAACCATGGATGACCAAAAAACATTCTCACATCATGACAGAAAGACGGAAGCTGAAAGGACTGAGGGACAACAGTACTAAGTGAAAAATAAAATAAAAAAGAATGCTTGCTTTGAGGCAAAAGAAAATGGTTAAATACACAGTGTAAAGAAATTGAAGAACTAGAAAACACAAAGCAATGACGACATTGCACCAAAAAGATACGAGAGGTGACTGGTAGTAAAAATAAAGTACACATAATGCAGGTACGCAAGATAAAGATGGCAATATTATCTTTGAAATTGAAAAGGTGGAAAAACGTTGGGTTGAGTACATTCTGAAACTTTTTGAGGACAAGGAGAGAGGAAAAAACAATCTTCGAGAATGAAGAGGGAACAGAGATAAAATAGAAAGTATATAAAATGAGAAAGGCAATTAGTAAAATGAAAGATAATAAAGCAACTGGGCACGATGACATCACGGCAAAAGTGTTAAAAGCATTAGATGACCGTGGCAGTTGCTAAGGTTTCTATAAATTAATTTTCTATATTATGAAACTTTTGGAGAGCACAAGGCTTAAATAAAAGGTTTAACTCATTAGTAAAATATAGCATTTATTTTAATAATAATTTAAATGTTGTAAACCAAATTTCCTGGCTCTGTTGAAAAAAATAGGTTGTCCCGAAGGATCACCCTCTAGCTTGCATCCTTGGAAAGTGCCGGTTGGAGGCTATACAAAACCCTTCCTAACCTCCTTGCTTACAGGACCTATCGGTTCGGAGAAGGAGGAGGCAAGCACACTAGATGACAAAAATCTGGCAAGAATTCGTGAGCTGCTTAATCTCATCTACAATCACGGTGATATTCCACAAGGCATGGATGAATCTGTTTTCATACAGCTACCGAAGAAACCGGTAACAACTAAATGTGAAGAGTACAGAACGATAAGTCTGATGAGTCATTTAACAAAAGCTCTACTCAGAATCATAATGAACAGAATAGACAAAAAGATCATGAATGAAATCAGTGAGGAACAGTATGGATTTAGAAAGGATACAGACAATAGAGACGCAAATTTTAATTAGAGGATGCTGTGTGAGGCTATAAATAACCAAAAACAATTTATGTACATTTTGTTCCTGGACTATGAGAAAGCTTTTGACAGTGTGAAGCACAAGAAGCTAATGAAATGCCTGAAGAGATATGGAATATATGGAAAAGATAGAAGAATAATTCAAAAGCTTTATTAGGACCAAACAGCTAAAGTAAGAGTAGAATATTCGTTTTCAGAAAGTATTAAGATTGAGAAATGTGTGAGACAAGGGTGTGGAATGTCCCCGATTCTGTTCAGCAGATATACAGAGGATATTTTTCATGAAGTAAAAGACTTAAAAGACTACAAGGTCAATTGAAGAGTCGTCAATAACTTGTGTTATGCAGATGACACCGCGATAGTTGCAGAGAACGAACAAGATCTCTAAAATTTGCTTAACATTATGAATGAGAAAGCTGAGAGAATCAGAATGAGAATAAATGCCACAAAGACAAAAGTGATAATCGTCGGTAAAAACACAAGCTGAAAATAGTAACATATCAGTAAACGGGATCACTTTAGAGAAAGTAGACTGCTTTACAATTGTTTATAAGCAATAGCAAATGCAAGAAAGTCATGAAAAGAAGAATTTAGATTGCCAGGACAACATTTTCAAACATGCAAAATATTTTAAAGATAAACATAACTGAAAGCTGTTCGCAGTTAGATAATACGCATCAGAAACCTGGACGATGTCATCAGAAATGGAAAAAAGGATTGAACGTTTAGAAATGTGGTTGCACAGAAGATTACTGAAGATTAGTTGGACAAGAAGAATACCCAACAAGGAGGTAATAGAGCTTATTAGGACCAGAGGAGGACACAGACTGCTGCTTCTGCTACAAATGAGGAAAAGAAAGATGCAATATTGTGGTCATATTATCGGAGCTGATGGCCTTCAGAATGAAATGTTGCTAGAAGGAAAGAGAGGAAGAGGCAGACCAAGAAGAATATGGTGGGACGACTTGAAGAAATGGGGGGGGGGGAGATCGATGCCCACAGACAAACTAGAGAGGAGAGACAAGTGCAGTACAGAACAAGGTGGAAGCTCTTTGTGCAGGCTACCATTGGCAACGAGGACGCCACATAGACAGACATATATGTATGTATTCAATCAGGGGTATGCTAAAGCTATTGCAATAGGAAAATAAAAGTTACATGTCTACTATTTGCTCCATTGTTTTATACAAATGTATTTAATTCAATTTAGGTACCTAAAATTTTATATTTACGAAAAGAATCTCAATGTCGACGTTCAAGTCGGCAAACTTACTTGAATGATACTTAAAGTTTAGAATTCAGTAAAGCAAATTATAACTTTTCGTACATGGAGGCAAGTATTTAATAACATTTATATTTTAACATGTATCATCTGAAGAATACCCATACATAGCTTGAATATTGGATGTAGTATTTGAAATAATAATAATACAAAATGTTTGTTTTAAAAAATATTGTTTGAATAGGACCCAAACTATTTATTATCAATTATACAATTTGATATCATCTTTATAGAGAACATTTTCTGGTTTGATGGTCTATTGAAAATATGAATTTGATTTATTTTTTTCTGAAAATAAATCGATTGATCCCTTTGAAATGGTTATTCAGTGATTAACTTAATGACTAATGAAATTTACGATAAAAATGTAATATTGTAATGTTGATTTTATGAATCTAAAAACATTTTCTGACAACTACTAAACCCACTAAAATATGACAAACACATACATGTAAAACAATAACTAAAATATTAAATAATATTATTTTAAGATTTATAAAGTATAAAGCTAATAAACGATATTTGCAATGTAACTAAGAAAAAACCAATACATTTAAATACATAACATCATAAAACTACTGCAATTTATCGGATTGATTGTTATGTTATATGAACAATTTGTGAAACACTTAGATAAATCTGTTGCATTGCTAGGTACTTGTGGCAGACACCCTGGCATTACGTTATTACAATACTGAATTTATCAATAGTATAGTATGTGGGATTGTAATGGTAGCTATATATAATATATTTATGACAATAGAAAACATGTAATTTACATACAATTTCATTTACCTAAATTCATGTAATAGAGCTGACAGTATTTTATTGATGCCACTTGAGAAATTCTTAATATTATTAGTTCTATCTATTTTATTTCTAAAACAAAAATCTGTACTTAAAGTGACAACTGGAGCAAAAATAAATAACATTACAGTTTGACAGTAGGATAGAATACTCATAAAAAATTAACAGAGACGTAAATTAGTTAAAGAATAAATTGTAGCACATGATAGTAAAAATAATTTTAAATATTGTTGTTAACATACAAATTGTAATCCGGAATTTTAAGTAAATCACATAATTATGTACTATCAGATTAATTAAAAGTCTCAAAATTAATTTATTATGAATAAAATTTGAGTTTCAGTATTTTATAGCCTCAATAATAATAAACATTTCAACCTAAAACTTAATTTAGATATTAAGATAAATTGTATCCCACAAGGACATAAAAATTAATAAAGTAAATCTACTTTGAAAACAAAACTGAACTGTAACTAAATCATTCTTTAACACTAGTGTGAAACTTTACAACAAATATTCAATTTTTTTCAAAGAGTATCCGCTATTGTTTTATTGACCACCTGAAATACTATCTCCATATGTTTCTAGAAAAATGTTTTATATTTTCCAAGTATGTTGGACAATATTTTATTATTGTAGTTAAAATATATTGCTTGCTGGCAAAAAAAAAATTGAGGGTGCTGTTGAACCCCTGGACGTCGGAAACCCTGATATCATATAACGTTAATCTACGCAATAGGTAAATTAGTAAAATGTGAATTTTTAAAATGCCCAAAAAATATTGTAAATATATTATAGTTACCGAATTCATATTGGCATTTGTCATTTATAACAGTGAAATATGGTATAAGAAACTTTTTCCAAGCGAATGGACAACAAAATGATTTTAATGATTCAATTTAAATTTTAAGAATATTCTTACTTGAAAATTTAGATGAAAAATTGTCATATTGTTTTAGCGAAATTTTGAATTCAGTACCTTATTTTCAATTCAAAAATTTACATTGGTGAACATTTACAGATGGTGAATTAAATTTCAAAGATGATTACAATGTAAAATCTTGTCTGTTTAATAAAAATTACGATCACTTATAGTAGATATATCTTAATGAACTCCTAACGCGGTTTACTAGATATTTCTAGATTTCAAAGCATTATTTTTATTAGTCACACTATATTGAAGAATCACTTTACAAAAGAAAAGTAGGTCCTTTTAATATTGATATATTCTATTCTTAATTTTGTTACATCTGAGATTAGAAAGGTGTTAAAATTTGTACAGGAAATAGTTCTTGTATGACAAGGCAGTAGTTTAGGAAGTTCCTATTAATGAAGATATATAAATTAATATAATTTAAATTTTGTAATGTGGGTACATAATTTTGATTTCAACTTGATAATTTTACTTCGTGTTGTCTTCTACAGGTAGAATTTTAATTAAAAATATTACTGTCTGTTGAATTCTTTTATCAAACAATGTGGTCATTCTTTAATTTTAGAATAAATTTAATATATAATCCAAATGTTTTAGCGACTCAAAATTCATAACTGTAAAGTATTTAATTTCGATTCCCGTTTCATACGTAAAAATCATTAATTTATCATAATTTGAATACTATCATTGGTATTTAGGTATATACCAACATTACCTGTAAATCTTATAAAATATGCATTTTATAATAAATTGTTATGATTGACAAAGACTTAGATATTAAATGTACCTATGGCAAAAATTGCAGTTGGACGAAGGTATGTATTATGTTTATGCATTGTTGAACAGTTTTTGGTTTGGAAGAAAACGGAGGTTGCTGACTTCCTAAATCTATGTAGATGATTTTAAATTTTATAATAATATGCACCTAACCAAATAAAAATATAATACATACTATCATAATTTTCAGTTTAGAAAAATTGTAAACAGTTTATACGATCGTCAGATTAACTCGTTTAGATAGTCTACTCAGAAAGCGACGAAACTAAAACCAGATAAAAATAACTAAAAACTATACTATATGTCTTTGAATAAAACTAAATTACATAAGTTACTCTAGCTGGACATGTGTATGTATTATGCAGAAGACTAAATTGATGTTAAATAAGCGCAAACAAATTTCCTAAGACAGATTGAAAGGTGAGATAATAGATTGCTTTTAATATGCTAAGCGGATGGAGGTGGGCATTTTTGTAGACATTTTGAAATTCACGCTATCTATATCCACAAAACCCAAAATGTTTCTGCAAGCAAAAAACTGAAAATAGCAAAACGGAAATTTGTCTACATCCCTATTAATTCGACTATTCACAAAAATCCGGGCTTTCAACATTAGGTATACAAAATCGAAATAAAATGCACAAATTTGGTATTTTGGAGTTATGTAGATTCTACAAACTATTTTGAAACACTAATTAAAATAATTATCATTGCTTTATTTTTATTGTAATGCACACATTAACTATTACAGTTATTGCAAGTGACTTTCAAAGTAAATTTATTAGATAATTACTTCAAGTTGAGCTAGAAAGGAAACCCGGTGTTATTCAAGTGATATTAATTACGATGAGCATCTGATATGTTTTGTTTTTGATAAAGCATCTAAAAGAAGATTGGTTTAGTTTAGATTAAGAAAAGGATAACATCCAAATAGGTAGGTACATTGGGAACATTTTTTTTTAATTGACGTCATATATATAACAAATAAAAACTGCGTGAAATAGAAAATTAATATATAAATCAAAATAAAATAAATATAAAAGCGCTTTCGACAACTAAAGATGTGTTTTCATCAGTTAGCAATAAATAATTAAAAAAACAAACAAAAACAAATCAGATGATGACATGGATATAAAAGTTTAAAACAATTGATAGATAAATAATTAGGTTAACTAGGTAGAAACAGAAATTAATAAAAAAAACGGCAGTAATCAAAAGTAAAATTAAGATTAATAAAATATAGAAAGAAAGTCATAATTCAAAAATATGAAAATTGGGAAAATAGGATTCAGAAAAATAAATGAGGTAGAATCTAAACGAAAGTTAAATGATATTATAAAAAATTTCAATAATGCCAGTAATATTTATTGCTAACTGATGTAGACAAATCTTTAGTTGTCGAAAGCGCTTTTATATTTAATTTCTGGCAAGGTTGTATTTTGATTTATATATTAATTTTCTATTTCATACAGTTTTTATTTGTTATTTTAATTATTTGCTATAATATCATTATGAGATATTGACCACTCCATTTTAATGCAATGTTGCTTCATCAATGAAAATAATATTATTGGCCAAAAATGGAAAAAAGAGAGTTAGCTCACACCATAAAATAATTAAAATATGCAAGAAGTGTGTTAGCTAAAATCATAAAATAATTGAAATACACTCAAAACTGTGTTTGCTCTTTAATTAATAATAATTTCCATGAGCTAACTACTTTTTTCTTGTTTAAACTGACTTTCGCCCTTGATACAATTGCATAGAATAGAACTTTAATTACCATTGTTTTTTGTTGAATGTTTTTGTCAATACATGAATCTTAAGATATCAGTGCTATTTTGGTGATTTTAAACAAAATTATCGATTTTTGTATTTGAATTATTAATTATCTCTGTTAGATAATACATGTTACATACTATCATTTGACTGTATTTTATATCTACAATTTTGAAGGATTTTTACCCTGTAACATAAATTTAAAATGGTAGTACCTTAAATGTGAAGCATCTAATTTTCTAAGACATTATTTTTAATGCCTTCCTAATTCTTCATAAATCTTATTTTGAGATATCTCTATTTTAGATATCAGTACCATTTTGTTGACTTTTAAAAAAATGATCTATTTTTGGATTTGCATTAAGTCTGTGTTTGATGATAAATGTTCAATACTATGATCAATGTAACTTTTAAATATTGTATTCATTTAATTGTATTTTATATTTCCAGTCTTGAAGGATTTTTACCCTGTAACATAAATGTAATTTGGTAGTCTAGCTAGGTCAGTTTAAACAGAAAAAAGTAGTTAGCTCATGTAACTTTTTATTAATTAAAGAGCAAACACAGTTTTGAGTATATTTCAATTATTTTATGATTTTAGCTAACAAACTTTTATGCATATTTCAATTATTTTATAGTGTGAGCTAACTCACTTTTTGCCATTTTGGCCATTATAATATTATTCACATTTTTTTGTTGAATGTTTTTGACGTTATATTAAGGTGTAAATCTATTTTATTTTGAAAACAAAATAAAGGAAATATCATCATCATCAGGGTAACTGTTTGATCTGAGCGTTGGAGATAATGTTTCGCCAAACATTTCTACCTATCCATAGTGGTCCTAGTCACCTCCACATCTCTCTTTTCTGAATGAGATATATCAATTTGTAAATTAAACCTGAAACAATTTATATTAATTTTTAAATGTTTACGAAACATAAATTATAGTGTGTTCCTTTAATATTTTTATTATAAACCAAATATTATGAACAAATTACATCAACGAATAGTAGATATATATATAATTATCAAACATGTAATTGTATTAATAAATATGAACACATAGGTATAATTTGACAGATA
>JAUYWI010056289.1:0-16807 GCA_034780595.1 Parotoplana pacifica
GTATCCTTATAAACTATTTTCCAATACTGTACATAATTGCTTATTATAACAGTGGAATAAATACAATACAATACAATACAATATTGCATATATCTTTGTTAATTTTTGTAACATACCTATATAGGTATCTCTGTTTTTCCCCGATCTATTCTTCACCACAGTCGTGGCCATAATGGATGGAACAACATACAAAAATAATACAACTTTTAATAAAAAGCATTTAAAAAGTATTAATCCAGGAATGTTGTATTTAGATTACATTTACATATTAACCAGGTAGAAACTAACTTAAAAGTTTATTTTAACTTAATTTCTACAATGAGGCCCTTATTTTTGACGACAGCAGCTATGCGTCTGGGCCTAGAGTGGATCAAATTAGCGCAGTATTCTTGTGTTATGTCATGAGTCCAGATGTACTTGATTGTATTGATCAGATCAGACAGTGAACCAGGATTGCAATGTGCAACTTTCTCCATGACCTGAGTCCAACAATTCTATTAAGTTCAGGTCAGGAGAGTTTCCAGGTCAAGGTCCAATATGCTGAATGTAGTTCTCAGTCAGCCATGTTTTGACTTTATTGGTTTGGTGGCCGGGTGCCCCATCATGTTGGAAGAAATGTCAATTTTTAATTGACATGAAGTTAATTAATTTTTACTCAAAATCGAGAGGTACACAGCACCATTGATTGCAGTTTGCATCAGCATAAACCAAAGTCCACACCTTTCAGAAGCTGTGATGGCACTCCATATCATTTGCTTGGGCACATTCTTGACAGTGCTGGTCATATATCATACATGAAAACGCCGGTGCACATGACAAGAATATGACCCGTAATGGGATTTGGTGAACAGAACGGCACTCCATTGTTCTGGAGTCCACTGACAATATATTTGACAGAATGCCAACCTGTCTCTAATATATTTCGGTGTCAGACGAGGTTTCATACAGAGTGTGAAAGAAGACAAGCCTAGCTGGATTGGCAAAGGAAGAGCAGATTCAATCACTATTGACGACATAAAAGGATCCTTCTTCAATACTATAAGAATTTCACGGTCAGTAGAGTTGGAGGTACATGATTTTCGAACTGGGGGCTTGGGATAAGAATAACTCCCCGTGGCCTCAAGGTGTTTTAGTGTCCCACAAACAGTGGACCACTTGATTAGCTATTTGACGCACATCATATCCTTCTTCTTTTAAAATAACTACTTGGGAACGTATTTCCGGTGACAATCATTTGACAGGCATGACGTTAAAGTGATTAAAATGATTAAAATATATAATAAAACACGACTTCACTAAATGCACTCTGTTCAACTTTAATTGCTAATTTGTAAATTCCAAGACAAACATCGAATCTCTATTTGCTTCTAACAATTAGTTAATCACATGACGACTACGAAACATGCGTATAAATAATCGAATCGGCCAGTACATGTGTATCTGCTACACTGTTTAACTGAAGATTACTATTATATTGCATCTTGTTCCATCCATTATGGCCACGACTGAAAGAACACAATAAATGCATTCAAAAGGTAGATTCTAAATCAGCTGCAGCAGTTCCCTTCACTACAAAGATCCTGGACAAAGGCCAAAAATACAATAAAACACAATAAACTGAGACAATGGGGTTGGACCATATGACTTTTAAAACACTTCCACTCATTGGTTTTAAATTACTATTCTCTAAAATTTCTTAGAAGTAATTTCAAATTTTGTTTGATTAATTTATCATATAATTTATTAGTGGGAAAATAGCATAGTGAAAGTTATGGTTCATAGTATAAGCTGGTATTGTCAAAAATTAGTCTCTGGTGACGTCATAGAACATATAAACAGTTAATATCTCTAAATCCAAACAGTATAGCTCCCATAAATATATTACGAACTAATAGAAATATGTACCTTGTCTACAAGAAAAACATATTTTCTTAGACAATTTTTAGCTAGGAGCGTGGGAAAATTGAATTTGGACATAAATAGAAACATTTTGTTCAATATAAATGTATTTTGAAAGTTTTAATTATTGAGCTAATACATCTTCTGACCTCAATATTTAACTTAAAAAATGTACTAGGTTGGAACCAAAGTTGTCCATTTCTGCAAGAAGCGTGGCAAAATAGTATAAAAATAAATTTAGACTTAAATGGAAACATTTTCTTCTATATAAATCTATTTTGAAAGTTGTAGATATATAGCTAAACTGGTACTAGGTCTGGGCCAAAGTGGTCCAAGATGGTTCTGAGAGATGCTACGAGCTATTTTGGCAATTCCTTGAGGCCATAATGTGGTTTAAATCTGTTCAATATCTCATTTATATTCTTCTAATGTCAATATACATATTAGGATTTGATAGACACTGGGAAGAGCCAAGGTGGCCTTAAAATATACTGATATGTTCAGTTTTCAGCACCATTTAATGTACCAAAATTTAGCCCAATTAATACACGGGAAGTATGAAATTATAAAGGGGAGGGGTAATTAATATCCTTCCCCTCACCCTGTGACCACGGTCGACATATTTAGGTGTGACTATGGGGGGTTTACTTTTTATAGCCGAATTAAATTATTATTATTATTAACTAATCATATTCTTACCAGTATTTGTTGCTTCTACAGAGTGTGCCAAAAAACAAACTACTCTATTCAGAAATCAATCAACTCTGCAATACTTAACCAATTAATTTAAAATTCTGCATGGTTGTTCTCCAACATATAAACTGATCGAGGAGTGTTTTAGAAATGATATTTTTGAGAATTAGGTGATCAAATTAATTTAAAATTTTAAAATTAAATTAAGTATATAAAAATTGTTTATTCACAAATCAATATTTTACTACATAGAATCAGCAACAATATCCTCCAATTGTTTGAAAATTAGCCTGGAGATTATCTTTCCACCTGGTTGATTGCTGCATCGATGAAAAGTTGAGAGATGTTTTTCTATTCATGTTCTATGTATCACAATCTGCAGCTGATCCACATTGTTTAAGAGAGAATGAAAGTGTTCATTGGTAGAACTTCCTCCACCTTGTAGCCCAACAAGTTGAGGTCGAGTTATTTATGGGCCATAGATTAGATAGCCTGACTATGTGCATAATATATGTGCACGTATATTTTTATGAACCAGAATTTTAAAGTGAAAAATTATTCAGAACACATTAAAGCCAATATGTTACAACTGTCAACTTCGTATCTTATTATCAAATACGATGGAAAACAACCACACATAATTTCAAATTAATTGATTAAATTTTACAGTTTATTGACTTCTGAATAAGAGTGGCTTAGTTGTTTTCGGCACTTACATACTTACATAATATTTCATTATCAAAAACAATTGTAAAAGTTAAAGGAAAATTAATACATCTTTTAACTAAAAAAAATAAAACTATCGTATTTAATTAAATTAATTTATGTGTTACAAATATAATACCTTGGCTGGATAATCAAATTCTTCATAGTCATCTTCATTATTCTAAACAATTCAAATAAAAAATGTCAAATATATGATTATCATATAAAAACTAGAAAACTTATTTAAATAATTTTCAAATTTACTGTATTGGCAGTGGGGTTCTGGTCATCCAGTTTTGTCTAAAATTAGTGGATACAGACAAAACATTTAGACTCTATAACAGACTAAATTCTTTATGGTCACCGCAAATTAATCCCCCCTTTCCTTGCACATGTTGCTATACCTGACTGACTGCATGAAAACAACTGCAATGAGATTGGAATGAAATTAGGTCACCGTATGAAATTCTCATCAAAGAAATGTTGAGGTAAAAATTTGGAGTTTAATACCCTAAAGTTATGTGAAGGCACTCTGAAAATGAAGTTGGACCAAAATGGGTTAAATTTACTTTTCTCATCCCCTCCCCAATGAAACAATTCTGAAACCAAATATTATATATGTAAATAATCATATTCCTGACTTTAAATATATTGATTTCATTACCACCAGGGTACAATCTGAGAACCAATCAAAATTTAGAATTTGTATAATTGCGTACATATTACAATTCATGTACAAAACTTAAATTTGTTAAATAAATATTCAATAAATAAACTTACTGCATTTGCAGTAGGGTTTTGTAGCTTCTGGTTCTGTTTGGTCTAAAATTAGTAGATAAAATATACACTCCAGGCCCGTAGTAACGTTACAAACAGTGGTACGGCTCAAATCCATAGGGGCGTATTTTTACACAAAATGTATAACAAAATAGTGACCAAAATGCTTGTTACGCCCTTTTAGTTCATATACAATATTTGTCCTATTAATATATCTTTATTGATTACAACATATTTGTATGATAATAATGCTTTATTTTGTGCAAATAAAATATAATATATAGTACATATAGCTCTTTTTAAATGGCAGCATCTTATACAACCCCGCTCATTAAAAACGACGTACCCCGCATTTTAATCTATATCTTTGATTTGCAGCACTCTGACAAGTTATATGACTATCTTATTTATATTAAATATATCTATTAATTATTTAGATATGTTTACCCATTAATGTCACCATCTTTCATCATGTTTATTCAATGAATCATCATTTTTTTATCAATCAGTATGTGGTGGTCCTGAAGAGGACCTTTTACGCGTTTTCTGAAAGGAGGAATTCAGGGATCTTCAGTAGTCAAATGAACCACCTCTGGCTGCAATAACATTTTGGACACGTCGTGGCATTGAGTTGATTAGATGCTCTATCAATGCAGGTGGAATTTTCTGCCATACACGCTATGTCTCTGCCCAAAGACCATCTAGACCCTGAACTTGGACGAGATCGACCTCCTGTCAGACTGCGGAGGCCAATGAAGTTTGTGCATGTTGTTCTCCTGCATGAAGTTAATGACCACACGGGCTGTGTGGCATGGGACATTGTCTTTCTGGAAGGTGAGGTTATTTCCAGACAAGTCAAGGGGAAGAAGGTGCGCCTGAAGGAACGCCATGTACCTCTGCCCATTAAGACGACCTTGAACTCTATTTGGCAACAGGGCATGGTCCATTGAGTGTGAAAGCACCCAAGATCATACTGGAACCACTTCTTGAGTTGACAGTTAGACGAATGTGCTCTCTACGAAGAGAAGTACCATCTCTTCGTCGGAGGTACCTATGCTGGCGACTAGCTACATATTGGATAGGGCTCACGTCTGAGAAAATGACATAGCACCATTGGTCAACTGTCCAATTCTGACGTTCAGTAGCCCATTCTAGACGTGTGAGACAATGACGATCAGTGAGTAAACGCTTTCTGTGTGCAATTCTGTCGCGCCACCTGGTGAGGATTTCCAGATGACATTCACACCAATGAACGATCCTGTCGAGGAGTTGATACCCTTTCTCTCCCCTTGCCTCTAGCTAGCACAGTCTGTTTAACACAGGGATGCATTAAGTAACCGTACATTAAACACGTGACTGAGTACATACATAGTAAGCGATCAACAAGCTAATTGATTAGACTAGAAACATTGCCAAAAGAGCATTGATTAATTAAATTTAAAAACGAATTCAAAAGATATCCTTTTAAGCCTAAAAAATAATGAAATATTTAAAAAACAATGGGTGCATCGTTTTTAATGACTTTACAATTAGTTATACATATATAAAAATAATTCGTTATAAATCACAAAAAATATATTTAGTTATAGTTTGCATACGCCGCTGACACACTAAGTTTTAAATCAATAGGACATTTTCTACCATAAATGGTAAAAAAGGAAGAATTTCTTAATTCTGCGCTGATGTCTCGCAATACGTTTACCGTCATAAGTTTCTTGTTGCTTTTTTGCCAGCCAGTCAAATTCAAATAATAATTAGGTAGATAGATTTTGAATTGATATCTGTTTATCAACTTCTGCTTTCATTTTAATCTATTTGTATATAGATTTATGAAATGTTTTGTTATTCATCCTTTTTTTTGTCAAATTTCGTTCTCAGTTTTATAGTAATTATTTTATACTGAAAATAATAATCGTGTTATTATACATCAAATTTTATACAGTTTTATATTTTTCAAACGTGTACATAGATTTTGTAATTGATATCTGTTTATCAACCTGTGCATTCATTTGATTCTATTATAGATTTATTATGTGTTTTGTTATTTATATTGTGCATTAAGTAACCATAATTTGTTTATCAAATATGTTTTCAGTAATAGTAATTATTTTTTACTGATAATAATTGAATAATATATTTGTTAATATCTCAATAACTACTGCATCTACAACATTTGATTCAGAATTGATGAATTTATATTAACTTAAGTAGGCATTATACTTGTTCAAAATATGTAGAAATATTACAATTTTTTACCTGTTTGGAACACTTGAAGCTGGATTTAAATTGTACGCGCCAAAAAATGTAACTGTTATTATAATGAAACATAAATCAGGCCATCATATGTCAAATCATAAGACACAAATCACAATTATATTTTAGAATTAAGGTATTATTATTATAATAGGGCTCCCTCGACCCCTTTACCTATAGTTTATATTGCTTTTAAAAATATTTCTTTAAGATAGGGGCGCGCTACGACCCTGCAATATATTTGCCCTTCGTGATCTGTATATTTTTGTTTTGGCCACAACCTATGGACCAATTTGTGTTTTGAATTACTGTGCATAGAATATGAAAAAAAATCTGTAATATTGGAAATAAAAGATTAGAACAATATATACTTTAAATCAGTTGTTTTCAATATTAGAGAATTATAATCTATGGTGAGGGGTAAATTACTTCCTCTACCACTTTATTCTCCAAAAACAACAAATTACCTTTAATAAAGATAGAAAGGAGAGCTTTGCAGACTAAAAGAAAATAGGAAAATTAAATTAACAAGACATTTAATAATTGAATTAAGGTGAGGTTGTTAAAGTAAATGTACCGACTTATTTTATTTAACATTTAAAATGGCACTGATACCCACATAATTTAAACTTTGTTTTTAAGCGTTTCGACAAAAATAATTTCTTGTTAAAGTAAAGGAGCTTCTCAATTTCATTTAACATTTATTTCTATTTTGTTTAAATATTTTGTCTAAACATTCCAGAAGCGTATACAGAATTTCTAAATGGGGTTTACAGGTTGTTTGGAGAGGAAGTATACAATACTAAAGGGGGCAGAATTATTGTAATTTAGGTATATATTATGGCAATTACATAAGATAACCAAATTTGGTCAGTGACTTGGTTTCTAAAAAAGTTTGAATATTTTATGGAAATCTGCTTAAGTATGTAGTTTTCGAACAACAAATGCCTATAATTAGCTAAATTAATTGGTATGGAACAATTTAAAAAAATCCGCTTTTGTTTTGTTGATACAACTTAGCAACTAACAATTTTAAGATTATTTATAGCTCCAGGTCGAAAAAGGCGCTAAAGAGAGAGTGAGAGAAATAAGTTGACTGGACTGGGGGCGGAGTTGTACTAATCATTTGGTTCCAAACAATTATTTGTTCTACTATAGAAAACATGTGAATCTTACAATCTTCTTCGATTTATCCAATTTTGTTGATGGTATTACAGAAAATTCTTCATATTCATCCCCCTCCAATGTCTAAAACGAAAATTACAACATAAAGTAACTTTAAACATTTTATGGTATTTTTTTGGATGAAATTTACGGAATCATTGCTAAATTACTGTCACGTAAAAATTACATATAACCAACAAAAACGCAAGGATCATGCTCTTTAAAACAAATATCTAACATCATTTTTCAAATTCGTAGGTATACCTTTCAAATAGCTCACAAAAGTACTAATATTTTGGCATTTTATTTATTTAGGCACTGCAGACAGATATTCAACTTTTTTTCTACTTTTTATGAGAATCAGTTATTGACACTATATAAAAATATAATAATAATAAAATACAGCAAAAAATCTACAGATTATTTATAAAAAATTTGTCAAAGCTTCACATTCCCCAAACTACAGGAGAAGTCAATATATGCAGATTTTGTAGACTGTATTAACAAAGCTATGGTTGTTGGAAATAAATTTCTCTCTATTAAGTGTTTGTATGATTTTCTAGGCCGTAGCCAGAGTCAAACTTTTACCAAGACAAAAAATTGCGCGGATTAGCAGTCGGGATTACTTGAACCCAATGAAGAGTTGTTCTGCCAAGATAAATTTTGAAAAGTTATCAAATTAGGTATGAGAACATAGCTTTCCAAAGTTGCAGTTTTAATTTTCACGATTTTTGAATCTTTCATAAAAAAGGTGTTTTAAATCAGGGAAATTACTGAGGCAAGTGCCTCATTTGCCTGAATGTAACTACGGTCTAGATTTTTAGTACAAAAGATTTTGCGAATCAGAGCTAGTACCTTTTTTATTTCAAATAAATGCATAAACCAAAAGTATTGAAAACATATCTTATTTACATTTTGTTCTGGATTCTGCAATAGTTTTTGTACTACTTCTCCAATGAATTCGTCATATTCTTCATCCATAGTCTAAAAGGAAAAAACCTTAGGTAGTTTTGTAGCCTTTTAAAACATTATTATAAAAAAATCTATAAAAATAGAAATAACGACTAACATTTTGCATTTAATACTGAGCAATCTGTTAATTATTTTAAATTAGTTACTGATAAATTATCAGAAAATGGTTTGAGTTCCAAAAGTTAATCACTGAGATTTGTTTGGCTGTTGTAAGTGAAGGAGAAAACACTTCATTCGGAGATTGAACATATAAGTTCTCTAGTGTTATAATGGAAGTATCGTAATCAGTACAGTCGTCAATATTTTCGAACATTCCTGGAGATATTTGGATTTGTCAATAGTCGAAGTTTATTAACGTTTTCACCACACTATTCTGAGAAATTAAAAAAAAAATTTAACAAATGTTTCTACTCTCTTCAAAACAGTAGGTCAATTGGATACAGGTCTAGTCTTTCCGGCTTCAACAGTTCTCCATTATTCGGTAAGCAATCCAGTAGAATAAATTGATATGAAAAAACACTTTAGTGTGGTTTTATCCAACTTGAAACAGAACTATGAGTAGAAGTAAAAACATAATTTGTCTAAATACATATTAAACATTCCAAGAGCGTATCCAAATTTCTAGATGGGAACTTTAGAATGTTGAGGCGGAAGAATTTAATAGATATATATAACGCGTCCTAAATATCTTTGATTTAATTAGTATAAATGTAATTTGGTTATTCGAGAATAGCTAAATTCTGTCACTATGACTGCAAATTTAATAGAAATCGGTATAAGTGGTTTTCAAACTATGGATGCATATAATTAGCTAACGTAAAAATATCCTCTTTAGTTTTTGTTGCCAGAACTGAGCAAATAATAATTTTAAAGATATTTTTAGGTCTAGATGGAAGGAGACGCTAGAGAGAGATAGAAGTTGATTGGAATGGGGCAGAGTTGGACTAATCATTCGTCTTAAACTATCTTTTTTTCTACTGTAGAAAACATGTTCATCTTACACTGTTCTTCAATTCTGTTGGCAAGTCCTCATATTCATCTCCCTCAAATTTCTAAAATGAAAATTAAATACCCATTTCAGTAGCATTAATACAAAATGTATTTAAAAAAACTGGTTAACACAACAAAGATTAATTTAAATGTTACAAACAAAGTGCCTTAACCTTGGCCTATTGCAGAGAGTTTTGTTACACATGCTAAAAACATTCAGGCAACAAGATATACTGTAATAATTTAAAATATTTTCAATAAATTATCGATTCATACACAAATGCTAATTAGAACTACACATTTTTGACGCACAATTAAGAAGATTAAAGTCTTTGCTGATATGAAAAGTTTCAATTTGAATAATATTTTGGGATCCATATTAACGGATCTTTAGTCGTTTAGAATTAACCCTTATTTGACAAACATAATCTAAAACCGATTATATGAAAAGTTGAGGGAGTGGAGGATGGTTATAGGTAAATTGAAAGGGAAAAATGAGGGAGGTGAGGCTCCTGTGGTTAGGACATGTGGTGAGGAGAGATGAACTATGTGAATAAAAGAGTCAGAAAGATGAAGGTGGGGAAGAGAGGCGTGGAAGACTGCATCCGTAAAGACATGGATCAGGTGGGAGTCTGAGAGAAGGACACAATAGATCGCAGAAAGTGGAGGAAAACAATCCGCACCGTCGACCCCACCTAAATGTGGGAAAAGCCAGAAGAAGAAAGAAAATATGCCAATCATAGATTTTACTTTTCTTCATGAATGGATATCAGTTGGGATTCTATTGCAGTATAAAAACCGATTAATTTCAAAATTGTTTATTGTTGTGATCTGGACCATGTTTTTATGTATTTTACTTTTTATATCGTAGGGCCAACAATTATTAATTATTTACATTTAGTAATATCTCATATGTAGAATGACATTTTTACTGCAGCAAACATACAAAAAAATAAAATCTGCAAGCCTTCGACAGTCCTAACACCATAGAAATAAATATAATTTAACCAAAAGGTGTGTAAAAATATGGTTTCAATATAAAACAACAATTTTTCAAGATCAAATCAAAACTATGTAATCGTGTACATCTTGCTCTACAGCCAAGCTGAAGCATGATAAAATGGTCAGTCAAGCTCAGTCAAGTCTAGTTCATCCGAAAATCACCCAAAAAACAGTCCTGTCAGAAATGAAACAAATAAAGTTATTAAAATGCAAAACAAAAACAGAAATATGGTGCGGGACTAAGGATCCTCAGCGTGAGTTTTAACCAGTTCTATGTGTACACAACCGTCACTCTTCCCATAATTTAGTTTTATTTAAATTGTAAAAGGCTAAATAAGCACTAGTTGAATTAAAAGGCAAATCAAAAACAACTTTAGTGATGAGGGAATCACTACATTTACACCAACTATGTAATATTCCTTATATACCTAAGTAATTTAATGGTCACTGTTGATTGAAGAACCAATATAACAAATATGACTAAAAAATATAATAATTGTTATTTAGTCTACCAGAACTAGTATTGCTAAATCTGTTGATTAAAGTAGTTGTTTTGTGAAAATTGATAGTATTATAAGTGACAGAATGTGGTTTAACAATTTGGCAAAATCTATCATTATAAGTTTGTTGATAAAAAGGATTATTGTTAATATCATGAATCTGTTTGAGAATGTAATTAAAGTTTTCATCACTAGCCAAAAAGGATAACAATTGGAGCTAATCTACGTAATTTCACAAAGTCCATTAAAATGAATATTGTTATTTTTGATCTGTAGTATCAAAGAAACCAGTAAAATATGTAAACTAATAACATCCTTGATAAAACTTAATTTGATAAAATTATCTGAGCTGATATTCATAGTACCTAGTATGAAGATAAATATATATATATATATATTCATTGTTAGAATTTAAATAAACATTGTTATTAAGAAAGTTGAATATTTTGATTAACATATTTAAATTACCTAAATTTGTGAGGATTGTGAAAAAATGAACAATTAATTGTGGCAGCATTAACAGTAGGTATTAATAGAAATTCTGACATCAGCATTATGAGGAATAGTATAATGAAAAGATTTGATAAATTCAGAATTACTATTTGTCTTAGAATCTGGAATATTACATAGGTATAGCATCATGAATGGATATATTAGATTCAGACTAAACACCAATCCTAAAGGATTAGGAATAGAATTAGAAATTATATTAAATTCATAAAGGATTAGGAATAGAATTAGAAATTATATTAAATTCATAGAGGTAAATTAGAATTATTAATAATATTAAAAATATAATATATTTATATATATTACAAAACAAACTTAATTTTTTAATAGAAGTTTAGTCTTCTAACCTCTAGTATTAATTTATTGTAAAGTAACTGGAAGATCAGGTTGGTCAAGGTATTGGCATTCCTAGTAATGTCTTATGGTTAAAAATCATGGGTGCTTACAAAAGATGACGGTAAGCGAGTGGACTCATTCGAAATGTGGTGCTATAGAAGACTCCTTCGAACTTCATGGACTTAAAGAAGAACAAATGAATGGGTAGCCGATAAAATCATGAGCAATCAAACCATCGAAGCCACTATAGCCAAGTTTCAGCTCCAATACATTGGCCATACTCTAAGAAATCTTTCTCTCTCTAAAAAGACATTCTAACAGGCACCGTGCCAGGTGAAATAAAAGCGGCAGACCCAAGAAATCTTTCTGAAAAGGTGTCAAAGACCTCATGAAAAGAGATACAAGCGAAATATTGAATCGTGCTCGAGATCGTCAAGTGTGGAGACAGACCATCGAAGAAGTCACCAGGGGTCGTACGCGACTCGACGGCACAAGGTAACAAGGTAACAACTTGAATCAAAAAGCAAAAAGCAATTGGAGACACAAACATTTCCATATATCTAATTAATTGGCTCTAGAGGCAATTATAACTAATAATTGAATGAATATTACTGTCAAAGAATGACATGTTTACAACTCCAAAAGAAAATTTATCTACTTTATGGTATAGTTTAGTATGAAATTGATATTTGACAACTTTAGAATCACCATCAAGAAATCACAGATTAGAAATAAAAGGACTAACATTTATGTCATTGGAATACCTTTTTATTTGATTAAAAACAAATGTTGTAAAGAATAAAATCAAGAGCAACACACAGGTCAATATAGATAAGTAAGAATGTTTTTTAGGTGGAATAGTAGTGAATAAAAGCTTTAGTTGTGCAAAGATTAACAGCAATGTAGTTATAATTTGAATTTAAAATATTTTAGTAATAAGCATATTGATAGAAACACCTTACTCTTTCATGAGAGTAGAAATATAAAATTGTTTACAGATGAAAGCAAAGTTATTACTTGCTTTATCAACTAGAACAATAACATTTCTTTCATGAATGGCTATAAATTTAATTTTAATATAATTAATACTAAAATTGGATTTATATATTGTATAGTTTCTGCGCTGTTAAGGAATGGTGGGAATAATATGACTGAAATAAGTATAAAAAAGATGGTGATACATTTTTTAGTCCATTTGAAAATATGGTTTTAGTATCTGATTTTAGATAATGTAGCTTTTTTTAAAAATTAATTGAAGGACAAATTCTAAATTTAGTACCCTTCTCAAGAATGAATATTGATTCTTGTCTTTGAAAATAGAGATAGGTATTTCCTATCATTACATGATTATGAGCACTATCAATTATAATCTCTAAGATCTGGATATGTGTTAGAATCACATGACCATATTAGATGAAATTTATCTAAAGTAAGATTAAAAATATAATTACTGATGGGTTTATCATAAATAAAAAACTATAGTGAGTTTATTATGAAATAATTTAGTTGGTAGTATATTATGAGTTAAGAATAGAATGTAAATTAATCTGTTCAACATATTTTTTTAAAGTATATTTTAAAAATACTAAATTTATTTAATAATTTCTATCACGATTGTTATTATTAATATTAGGTCCTATAACTAGCATTAAATATTAACAAATGAATTATAATAGTTACAACAGTTTCTTCAACATATGTTTAGGTAATGATAAATATGAACACCATATTTTCGAATTATATCGCAAATGTTAACAAAAAAAGAATTTTGTAATTATCTATTTTTGTTGCAGAGATATTATTGAGTTTTTAATAGTGTGGGTACTTACACTATTGAAAAATCCATAATATTAAATATCTCAACAAAAGAAATATATAATTGCAAATTCCTTTTTTGTTTGTAAAATATTAACATTAGTGATATAATTATAAAATATAGTATTCATATCTATCATATCTGATGAGTTATACCCAAACCTAAATGTGAAAAATAAAAAACTGTTGACCCTACAATATAGGTCAAATTCAAGGAAACCCAAATTGGTGTCGTGAGTTAATAATTTTTCAATCATTCAATATCAAAAGTTAATATTGTTCAGTTGTAGTCCATTTGATTTTTTGGGCACTTTCAGATGGTTCAAACCTAAGGTCACGGGATATATGACTTTGAAATTTTAGAAATAAGTTTCTCATGAAATGTCAAATTAATGTTCCCAATTTTAAAGCAATTGGTTCAGTAGTTTCAGAGATATGGAAAATTGACCTTTAGAAACTAGCCTAAAGTTATATGAAAACATAATAATAATAAAATACAGCAAAAGTCTATAAATTATTCACTGAAAATTGAACAACGATTTGAGATCAATAGAGATTTTGTATATTGTATTAACAAAGCTATGGATGTTGGAAGTGAACATTTTAATGATTAAATTTCTATTTATTGCGTTAATTTCTAATAATAATAGGTGTTATAAAATAGCATTTTTGGTTCAAAGATTTCAAGCAAGTGTATAAATCATAAGTATTGAAAGCAGATGTCTTTACATTTTGTTCTGGATTCTGCAATAGATTTTGTACTACTTCTCCAATAAATTCATCGTATTCATCGTCCATAGTCTAAAAGAAATTAAACTTAATGTATTTTTTTATAGCATTATTTTAAAACAATCTATAAAATTAGAAATAATGACTAACATTTTGTATTAACAACTGTAAAATCTGTTAACCATTTAAAACCATTTACCTACTGATAAATTATCAGAAAATAGTTTTCATAAAAACTTATATTAGGGCTAAAATACAATTTTATATAATCAAGCTTGGGATTGGCAAAGTTCCAATCATATTAATACAAAGTGCATTTTACCAATTTTAACCAAGTTTCAGAATTTGTAGTACCTACACTGTTGATGTCAAATTTGAA
This sequence comes from Parotoplana pacifica, assembly GCA_034780595.1. Taxonomy (NCBI): domain Eukaryota; kingdom Metazoa; phylum Platyhelminthes; order Proseriata; family Otoplanidae; genus Parotoplana; species Parotoplana pacifica. The sequence continues at coordinate 14,725 of JAUYWI010056289.1, forward strand.
GCATTTTTTGAAAATTTGAAATTTGCTACTACCTTAAGCAATCTCCTAAATTACAGAGTTGCACCTTTTTTATTTTGAACATAATTTTAGCAAAATAGTAGGTACTCTAAAGTTAGATAAATACCTATCAATATAACAAAATCGAAATAATAGAAGTTGACTGGGTCAGACCCCGATTCTGTAATCGGTCCCAAAAGAGTGAAGTGTGTTGAATGATGATGATTTTTAGAATTTTTTACTTTTAATCTACTATGGAAAACCTGTGGATCTTACTATATCCTCTGGTTTCTCAATTCCTTTTGATGGTACTGCATCATCATATACATCCTCCTCCCCTGCTGTCTAAAAAAAGAAAATTAAATGCCTACATATCATAACTTTCATTACAACATTATAAAATAAAATCTATAAAAATATAAATAATGGCTAATATCTTGTTTCAAAGCAATTTATCAGTAGCTACCAATTTCACTAACAACTAAACATGTAAGGTTTCTATTTATTGTCAAATACCCAAAATATTTTAGGCAACATTTGATTACAAAGACACTCTTTGCTACACTATTCGCCATCTCATTTCATTCAATTCCGCTGTGAGCCGGCACCCACTGCATAAATGCATCAACGTCTTTATCTGCAAGAGCCTACCAGGTTTTGAAGGTATCGCTTGCTAGTAAGTCTCTATTCTTCTCATCCAGCTTGCCGGGTTTCTCTAACGCGGACTGACTGTCTGTCATTACTCTTGCTTTTTGCGAGCCATGGCGGTCCGTTCCTTCTATTAACTTCGTCACCACTGTTCTTAGCGCTGTCATATCGGCCCTGCAGCTAAATGTGTACCTTCCCGCTGCTACTGCCACTTCCTCAGTCGTTCCGTCCGGCCACTTAGACACCACACCTCTCCTCCCTTCTCCGTATCTCCCACTACCGATCCCTCCGAGTACACTTCCGTGTCCACATTCTCTAGACTTCGTAGATATCCACTGCTTCGCTTCTTTCTTTCTATTGATGGAGGCTTCTCTACCGAGTGCATACCTGCAAATGTGCGAATGTGGATCGCATTTCTTCTCATCCAGAATGGCTTCCTTGTTCCTCTCGTTCTAGCCTATTTTGGTACCCCATTTAAGTTTGTTCTCACAGCTTTCTATTCCTTGGTCTTTCTTCAGCCGTTCGTCGAAAAGCACCTTTCTGAGAGATCTGGTAGTCTAGTTTACAATCAGTGTTTTCGGCCTCTCTTCAACGTAAAGCAGCAGAAAATATATTTATTCATTCCCCTTATCCATCTATCAAATGTCATTTTTATCCAGTTTTCCCCCATCTATTTCTTAGTAAGATATTTTTTCAATTTTCTCTGATTTTTAAATGTAATTATTGTACTTTGATAAAGGTTTAGCCGAAATATATTTTTTATATTGTTTTTTCGTCCATATCTTTACTTTTCTTTTAACGAACGAACTCAAAAGAAATCTAAATTATTTTATGAAAAAATTCAATTTTACTGCTAGCGTTGTCAGCTACTAAATATTCTGAACATGCATTGAAAAATAAAGGTTTTCAGTTCATGCATAGAAACAAATATTTTTATGCTTCAATTTGGTCAGTGAGGAACCCTATTTTTCACTCTTCTTAGCTTATTATAAGGCATTTGTTTACATTTTACATAGGTAAAACTATATGCTCCCATAAAGCTACAAAATATATAAATAATATTAGGATAATTAGAACTACACAAAAGTGGGTGGTACCTACACATTTCATAAGAATGGCCCATAAACAGAGAAACAATCTCCTACACTTACAAAGCTATACCGTTTTATTGTAAACAAAATTTTTGCAAATAGTATCCTAATATTTAGATAAATGCCTAACAATATAGCATCATTTAAATTTTTTCTGGTAGTTATATTTGGTATTATTCTATTCTATAGTGTTCGTCGATTTAGTTATTAGGCAGGCACTTTCTCCATCCTTCTCGGTTTGCTGCCCGGTCCTTCAATTCTTTATAGGTTTTTGGTTTGAATTCTTCTAACATCCCCTTTCTTGGTTTTCCTCTTCCACGTTTCCCTAGAAATCGACCTTCCAGAAT
>JAUYWI010056300.1:0-16802 GCA_034780595.1 Parotoplana pacifica
CCAACAAGGCCGAAACAGCTGTCCTGGGCTATCATTTGCGAGTAATATGAATAAGTAGTATATTTTTATCAAAGTAAACCTTTTTTTATTATTACTCTTAAACACATTAAAAATATATGGCTATGTATACCTAGAAGCGCCAAAATCAGTCATTTGACGAACATTTTGATAAAATAATTAATAATTTAAATTTAAAACAAAATAAAAACTATAATATGTATATTTGTTACGTAAATTAGAATATAAAATATTACTACACTATATAACTAGGTCTGTATGATGTATGTATAAAAATGTAGTCATAGTAAAATATTATTTATATGAATGTCTCATTTTTAGGGAAAAAATGACGATACGATTCTTCTTGCAGTTGTTGAAGGACGACAGGTAGAGGCTCACTGGGATGTTGAGGAACAATATCATCTTTGCCAAGTTCTTTTAGAGAGTTCAAGAATGAAATCCCCACTACTAATGGGACTCCCCGTTTGTTTGCATATAATAAATTGTCCAAGAATGGACGCCGGCAATGTCTGGACGCATTGAAGAAACGAAGGCGTCCAGATTTTGTTGATGATAATTGAATCTGAAATGTCAACACCGAACTTCTTTGATGAATTGTAAAACGTTGCGTTGGGATTCTTCTTACTTTCAGTTTCAAGAACAGCACCACGACACGTTGAGATGACAAGATGTGGGACCACCGTCATGGACTTGGCTTAATACCTGGTGAGGTGACGATCATCACTGTCTAGGGGCAGTTGGAGGACAGCACGAACTGAACCGGTTATAGTTATTCTTTTTGTGAGGAAAAGTTCAGCACCAAGTTTCTTTGAGGTAAAAAAAGTTGTTCACCGTAATATTATAATCTCTATTGTACAATGGTTCCATATGAGACATTACAAAAGGTATACCAAGGTTCTCTTAACGACTTTCATCTCGTCCAAGATGGGACTTTACGGCATTGCAATATTTGGTTTCAAGTTCAACCAGTATCCAGAATTTCATCCCAAATTTATCTGGCATGCACTGGGTAAATCTGCACCGCGTCTTTGTTGGAAAAAGCTGCTCGTCTATTTTCCAAGAAAGTCTGTGAATAAAGCATCACTGAGAATTTTCTACGAAACCGTCGTCTAGAACAGGCGAAGTTAAGCGATGGCCAAAACAACGAAGATTTCTTATTAATTTTGGGTCGATTTCTCGTTATTGTTTTGTTGAAGTTTTCAATTTATATTTGATTGATGGCCAACCTTTTGGGTGTATTGGAGGCTCCATTCATCAAATATTTCCCTCCGGGCACCAAGAGCTGTTGCAATTCTTTCACATTTCCTTTGGGCTCCATCTTCTTGCATAATCTCCAGTTACAATTCGCCCGTTTGTGCCATCTTGACCTATAACTTGGTATTGGTTTTGATCATCTTCATTGTGCGATGAAATACTGGTATTGTCATCTTCGTCAGCAGAATCTCTGTCAGATACATCACCTGCTACATTTGACGATAGGTTCAAGATTCCCTCTGGATCTTCTTTTGCAATTTGATTTTTTTTAAATATCGTAAAATATTACTAGCATAAATCCACTTACATTTCTTTTATGAAAAATTGACAAGGAAACATATTTGAAAATTGAACTAATGAAACTTCATTGTATCATATCGATTATAATCTCGTATTTAGTGCAAGGTGCTAAAACATTGTTATTATACACTAGGAATTTATTTATCAATATTTCTCATAATTAGCTTGGCTACATCATTATACTAACTGCATGCATATAACTTGATGGGTTAGGTACTTATGTTATTATGTTATAAAATGTCAACTATGACTGCTAAGAGATTGTTCGGAATGCATAAATAATATATTATACTTATGTAAATACATATTACCTATCATAACCGGAAGAGCCCATATTGCTAAAATATTATTTTTATTTTGACACTATTAGAGGCAATCAGAATCTGTTGCTAAATATTATGATTATATCATTCATATTATAATTTTTTGGGTACATAACGATGTACCCAACTAAATTTTGACTTCTATGTAAAACTTGATGCCAATGGATATTGAAATCTATGCATATTTTGTATTTATTATAAAAGATTTTAAAATTATATTAGGGCCTAATTTTTATTGTTATTGAGTAAAAATATATGGCAAAACTAAAGCTCGTCAATTGAACAAGTTATATTTAGTCTGGGGCCTGTAGTGTTAAAGTAAAGATAATTTTAAAAAAATTAGTTTTATATTTTGAAATAAATTGCACCTTTATTTAAACTATGTTGGACTTTCATAGTAACAGACCCTGTGGGAAAATTATTTTAAAGGCTCAGTTAGATCTCATCTAGAAAATAGAAGGTATGGGTTACCGGGAAAAATATAAAATATACACTTTTAGTTGGTGGTAGGCTCTCAGCAACACAAATCCATAAATATTATTCGAAAACATACTGATTTGTCGCTCAAAAATCGACAGTTGAAAATATTTTTGGTAAAATATTAATGGATTTCTGTTAATGAGTGCCCAGTAGATCTGCACACCACCAAATTTGAAGTCAATTGAACTTTAACGTCATCGGCCCTTATATTGATTTTCTTTGAAAAATAAATTTTCTGTCCATAAATCTTTTCAAAGTACCTGTGCATTAAATAAAAGTGTATATTTTATAATGTTTTTTTAAAGAAATTACCCTATATTCTAATTAAACAATAACTGTTTTTAAACTATAAGTTAAGAGCAATAATAAAAAACAGGTGTACCTACTTGATAAAAACATACTACTTATTTATATTACTCGCAAATGATAGCCCAGGACAGCTGTTTTAGCCAGGCATAATCACAGCCTGAGCAATATAACAGTTTTGTTTATTTCATATCAAAGCATAAAACAGAGAATTCGCTAAAGTTGCATAAGAAGAGAGAAAGTAGAAGATATTGAGCACAAATATGTACATACATGTATTTTGGAAAATCTGTTTTTTTTATTAAAGGGCAATTAATGAGTAATAATATTACTCTTATCACAAAACAATAACTGTGTTTAGCTATACATAATTTTCGTTTTTGTAATTTAGTTAACTAACCGAATACTTATTTATATACGATATTAAAAGTACTTTAAGAAAGAATGATCATCTTAATACTTTTTGTAGTTAAATTCGAAGATCATAACTTATGCATAGCAAATTATGATAAATGTATGACCATAGTCGTATCTGTTCTGAATTACGACTCTTAATATCAAAATAAATGACCGAGGCAAAATTGAACCAAAGATTATAATCCAACTGAAAATCAATTTCCGTTCTGTAGAGTAGCTTTGTACACAGCCCAACGGACGGATGTAAAACAAAGTGAAAAAGTCTAAGATGCCATTAAAATTTGAATTCTACTTTAATTTAATAGTTCTGACTATAAATTTGGAAGAGTGCAAGTCAATGGATTTGCAATTATTGGCAAACCGCCGGCCTCTGGGTGAGAATAAATTGCATCTTAATGATTTTTGTGTTTCAAGCCAATTTTTACTCCTTTGAAGATTAAAATGAAAACGCAAGAACGTGTAAGAATGTAAGAATGTAAGAATGTAAGAAACTGAGCATATTATTCACTATGGATAAGTATGTACATCTAGGTATAGCTAATAAGATACACAGACTTTTTTTAAAATTTGAGTTTTTCGTTTGTCATAGATTAATTGGATTTCAAACTCGAGATAATAGAACTTTTTTTTCGTATAATATACATAGTTTCAAAGAAATAAACAGCCTAACTTCTCGTATCAATCTACCAGAAATAAAACAGATTCCAATTTCTAGGTAGGTATCTCCCTGTAGGTATGCTGCATAATTTAATTTTTAAATTCGTTTATAATCTACAGTTTCAAAGCTGTTAAGCCTACCTATATTTATTTACTTGACAGATCTTAAATTGTGGATTTAATTATTTTAGTTACCTACATATAATATTCAATTATTAAAATATCATCTAGGTCCGTTCAATTAACTTATATTAGGTCTCTTTTAGCTTCACCTACATAGCAGGGCTGATATTACTGATTTTTCACATTTGGACGTACAATTCAACATAAAATCGATGTCCCTGCTAAAATATATTTGTTGTTTAATAAATTACATTTGAAATCATTACAGTTTTATTTCTTTTAACCCTGCACATTCCACCATGATTTACAAAATGTATATGGTTAGAAGTCGTGATGATTATGCTAATAAAAACAAAAGCAGAAAGAATATACAGTCAGATAGCTGTGGTCATGTCAATATATATACGTCATTAAACTACATGCCTATAAATTACTTAATTCCACCAGCTAGCTACATAGTTTCACCTAGACTTTATTTTTGTCACGAAATAGTTAAAAAAAGGACCGCTTTATCATAAATCACACCTTTAATACCTAAACTGCTTTTAGGTGTACCTACATCAAAAAGGTAGTTAGAAAACAATTTAACAACCCAATTAGGTGCCCGCCATATCTGCGCGCATACAGTTTTTTGATAGATTTGGTTAAGAAATGTATGTCAACATAGATATGGATTTCAAGGTTTAGCTGGTGTTGTAGTAAAGTATACAAGTCTCCATAGAATTTAGTCATCAACAGAATTTGGGGATAGAAAAAATCACACTCCACTAAAATTAAATTGGAAGTATGGTTGATATCTATGTCTACGTATATTTCTCATGATATAATATAGAAAACGATATCTATGCCTACGTATATTTCTCATGACATAATATAGAAAACGATATCTATGCCTACGTATATTTCTCATGATATAATATAGAAAACGATATCTATGCCTGCATATATTTCTCATAATATAATATATAGAAAATTATCTATGCCAACGTATTTTTCTTCTGCTACAATATAGAAAACAATATCTGTCAAATATTTGTCTGTTTCTGTATATTAACGCCAAAGAGAAAATTAAATAAGGAATATTGCCGCTATTTTTTGTTTTTATATGACATTTGGCTTAGAGTTGTCTATGCACCGGTTTGTGAATTCGTTTTATAAATATTTAGAAGTGTCAAATTATAATTATGGCCTTGAAAATAAACTGAACAGCGTATCTAATGATAAGTACAAGGTTCATTAGGCATTAAAATTAACTTACTCTGCAAGATGCACATAATCACCGAATATCATCAGATAAATTGCAACTATTTTTAATGATAGAATCATCAGATTAAGTAAAAGTATAAAAATAACAATGTAGTTTCGTTGCGTTGGCTACTTACTTCAAATTTTATCTTTAGGAAGTTTGGTCAAACTAATGACAGTTTTATCGCAGTTTCCTATTTGTAATGCCTGAAGAAATAGAACAGTAACTGACTTCTATCATTTTGATGCTATCAGCAAGATTTTCTTAAATATTTATCTTATTGAATAATCTTAGTTTATTTTACATACATAGAAGAGTGGATAGATTTCGAACAAAATATTTGCCAAATTACAAATCCTTCGAAGGTCATGTCTTTTTATTGTGTTGCCTAAATTTCACTACGTTTTATCAAATGTCTTGCTTTATTCTAATAAAAGAATACTGTATAAATATATTTATATATTTTTAATGTTCTTATTTTTCCATTAAATAATTTTGCTATTGAAATTTATAGCTAACATGAAGACATTACAATCGGTATAAAATTTCATTTCGAAATATATTACATGAACACAGATTAATGCAAAAATAAGAAAACAGGTATACTTTGATAAAAATATACTACTTATTCATATTACTCGCAACTGATAGCAACAGGACAGCTGTTTTTGGGCCTTGTTGGGCCTCATCAGCCAGGCATAATCACAGCCTGAGTAACATAATTTTTTTGCATATTTCATATCAAAGTAAGTATAAAAGAGAGGAAAATATTGCATAAAAATAGAAGATTTTCAGAAGAAATAAATAGGAAAGCCTTTTTCTTATTAAAGGGCACTCACGCTGTCAAAACAGGTCCTGGTGAATCAATATGTTAAGAGCAATAATACAAAAAACAGGTATACTTTAATTTTAAAAAATTACTACTTATTCATAATACTCGCAAGTGAAATATTATTATATGAACACAAATTAATTAGTAGAACACTGCATCATTCGATATTGGAAACAAAAAAAATAGTTTTTATTGTCGACAATTATTATAACTGTTCATAATACATAGATAAGTTTGTGTTTGTGATTTCTTGTCAAATCTCTATGGTTAACCAATTTGTTTATTAAATTATCAGCTCACGACAACGTTTATTTACTGCTAAGCTGTACAGAACATTTATTTCTGTAGTAAAGATATGTGCGATTGAAAACATTACCCGCTTTCAATATTGTCTATTGACCAATAAACAAATCAGAAACGAATTCGTAAATAATTTGTAAAAAATGTCTCCAAATTCATTAAATTTACTGAAAGTATACAGACCATGACAGATGGTTCCATATGTAGAATGAAATCTTTACTGCAGCAAACATACAAAATCAAAAATTATATCTGTCAAACCTTCGACAGTACAAACGTCATAGCAATGAAAATAATCCAACCAAAAGAGGTGTAAAAATGTATGGCTTCAACATAAAAACAACATCCCTTCAAGATCTAATCAAAACTATGTAATCACGTGTACCTTGTTCTACACCCAAGCTGAAGCATTATAAGATGGTCAGTCAAGCTTGGTGATTGAAAGTACCATCTAGAGCATCCAAAAATCAAAATTTATAAAACAATGACAAGAAATATGGTGGGGGACTTAGGACCCTTAGCGGTGAGGTTTAACCAGTTTTATGTGTACACAACCGTCACTCTTCCCACAATCTAGTTATTATTCACGTTTAGTTAACAAATTCGTATCTTTACGAAACTGATTTACTAAATCCATCAGAAAAATTGATTGTTTTTTTTAAATTTATGTTTATTGGGTTTATTCACTCCCAAAAAATGTTTGGTACTAAAGTACATTGGGGTACAAAATAGCATTGACCGTTTCATGGAAAAGCATAACTTGTGTTATATATGACAGAAAAGTACCAGACAATGGTGAGACCAGCAATTCTGTATGGGATGGAGACTGTGACTATTACAAAAGGGCAGGAAGATAAGATGCAGGTGGCAGAGATGAAAATGCTCAGTGGTTTTTAGGACTGACGAGACTTGACAGAGTGAGAAATGAAAAGGTGAGGGAGAGGATGACTATATGAGATTTGAAAGGGGGAGATGAGGCTCCGGGCGTTAGGACATGTGGTGAGGAGAGAGGTGGACTATGTGGGTAGAAGGGTCAGAAAGATGGAGGTGGGGAAGAGGAAATGGGAAGACTGCATCCGTGAAGATATGGAGTACGAAAGGATGATGCAATGGACTGCAAGAAGTTGAGGAAAATGATCCGCTCAGGCGACCCAACCTCAATATTGGAAAATGGAAAAGCATGAAGACGATATGCTGATGATGATGATGATGATGATTATGATGATGATGATGATGATGATGATGATGATTATGATGATGATGATGATGATGATGAATATGAAGGATATATTCTACTTTCTACATAGTGCTTATTGCTTCGTACATATTTCAAAATTCAAATTTGACAATTCTTATTTTATTAAATCAATAAAATAGCACTTTAATATATTTCACGTTTAAACGTACAAGATAATATACACACTTGAAGAACACTGAATAGAATACTGGTTATATTTTTGACGACTGCGCAGTCTTTCTACCTCAAACCCAATTCTCAGTTTCATTTTAAGAAACCTATTCTACCTATTTGGAAATTACTGACCAAATACAAAATTGGTTTAAACAGGTACCACTTCAAGCTGACGAAGAAATATAATAGGTAGTTTTATAGTGTCACTCAGAAAATACGTGATTACACTATCAACAGAACAATTTTCAAACTTTAGTTAATTTATTTTAAAATTAAAATGTCCAATTTTTGCTGTCTCTCACTATTTTAATAAAATTAAGAGTGTTGAGGTGTTAGCAAGTTAATTAAAAAAAAATTTCAATGTATAGAATAGCTAGCAACCAAATAATATACATACATTATATGTTTTTATTTAGCCTTTTACATTTTGAATAATAACTAGATTATGGGAAGAGTGACGGTTGTGTACACATAAAACTGGTTCAAACTCACCCCTGAGGGTCCTAAAGTCCCGCACCATATTTCTTGTTTTTGTTTTGCATTTTAATTACCTACTTGATATTTTATTTTCTGACTGGACTGTTTTATCGTTTTCAAATGAACTATTTTGAATTACCAAGATTGAATGATCATCTCATCATGATTCATCTTGGGTGTAGAACAGGATGCACATGATTACATAGTTTTGATTTGATCTTCTATGTTGAAGCCATATTTTTACACACAACTTTTGAATTCTATAGTGTTAGTACCTATGTACAGTTGAAGGTTTACAAGATTTTGATCTCTAATTTATTATTTTTTAATTTTTTATGTTTGCAGTATAGTAAAGGTTTTGCTCTTCATATTTAATATTCACATTATAATAAGTAAGCACATAATATACTTAAATAATTACTTGAATTGACTGAAATTCTATTTACACAACTTAACCGAATTTAAACGTTTCGTCATAATTAATTCCCATAAAATAAAAGTAAGTTTCCATTAAGTGGAGACAATCAACTCCAAAATATCCTAACAATCTTGTTGACCTTACACTGAGTGTGGCATTATCGCATAGATATTATTTGATTGATTAAAAATCAATTAAGTATTTCTTATAAGAAGGCTTCACTCTGTTTTATAAACAAATTTGTTTTTATTAACAGTATGGTACCCACGGTTTGTTTTAACTACATTATCTAAAAACGTTTGAAGCCGATTTGAATTTGAATTTTTGATTTTTAAAATTCTTATTAGAATTTGTGTTTCGCATAAATACCTTTCTGGCAATCATTTTATTGCTATTAGTTTTATAGGTTTTCAAAATTCAGCAATAAAACATATTAATTTCTTTAAAATCTAATGTGGCGTCGTCTACAAAGTTACTAAAGTTTAATAATATAAATGTTGTTCTATAGACCCTATTTAGAAATATGTAAAATAACATAGATTGAAAAAATGCAACAAGAAAGAGTCAAGCGATTCTGAAAATCATCTGTTTTAAGTTTAGTCTATTGTTTTGTCATGTTAGTTCTAAACTTTCAATTATTTATGCATTTTGAAAAACAATTAACAATAAAGGGGTTTGGTAAGCCTGAATGGATACCAATTTAATTTTTATATCAATAATTTTTGTATTTATACCAATTTTGTTGATTTCTGTATAACAATTGGTATAAAGTACAAAAGTCGTCGATACAAAAATCAACAAAGTACATTGATTGGTATACAGAAATCAACAAAAGGAATTAAATTGCTAGACAGAAATAAAAAGTCTTCTTAGATTTCCGTTGTCTTTAAATTCGAATTTTATTCTAAGATGATACCCCATGCATCCATGTCAAAAAGTATGGTCCTTTTGACTGAAATGGTTGGGAAACACCATTGTCATTATAAGTATCATCTACTACTTTTCCGCGTATAACATCATTAAATTTAAATCGATGTCAACAAATACGTTATAGTTTCACTGCAATATCGCAAGGTACATTTATCTATATTTTCTTAAGTTTCACATTTCATCAATACGTTTTTTATAATGTTCAATAACTTCAGTCAAGTTATCCACATTAAGTTTAAGAAATATAGAAGAAATAAACAACGGCTATATTTAGTCAACAGCTTCTGTTGAATTGGTTTCTGCCTTCAGAGATGTCAATACGAGATCACAGTTAAGATTAAATACATATGGTAGATAGGTATTAACAGCTACGTCAATTTTGACATCTTAAACAATTTCGTAATCCGGGTAAACACAGTAAAACATGTATACATGATCTTTTAGAGAAGTTAATAAGACTATTCTCTGTTTGAACTATTTTTTATAATGTGGTTTCAAAAAAACTTTCTAACTATGAAAAAAGTTGACCATGTGAACACAATGGTTAGATTTGTGATCTCATTGATGTTGTTAGAATATACCTAATTATTAATTACCTATTTAAGATTATTATTTGAAAGAACATTTACACAAACTGCTACTCAACTATAACACTCAATGATAATAAGACGAAATTCAGCATTAACAAAGGTGTCAGGCGAGGTGATGCCTACATATACCTTTGTCAGCGAATCAGCCTGCAAGAATCAGATGAAGCTAGTGAAATCTAAAGAAGAATTCAATTGGGATGGGCGGTCTTCAGCAAACTGAACAACATCTTCAGGAGTATCCTACCAGTAAATGCAAAAGCAAAAGTCTTCCATCAATGTGTGCTGCCAACAATGACCTAGGCCTCGGAAATCTGTGACTACAACAAAGAAAATGAAAGAAAATCTACGTATTTCACAGAGAGCAATGGAACTCATCATGATCGGGGTGTCCCGTAAGGATGAAGTTCGAAACACAACAGCTCTGAGGGAAATTACAAAAGTTGAAGACATCATTCATTGGATGGAAACAAATAAATGGCGCTGGGCAGGACACATTGGCCGAATGAAAGACAACAGATGGACAGAACGACCGACATTCTGGTCAACGAGGGAAGGGAGAAGAACGAGAGAACGAATGGCGCTCAGGGGGAGCGAAGACGTGGAGAAGTTTGTTGGAAGAGTCAACTGGAACCCAGGAGAGGCAGAACTGGCGACGACAACATGCTGAGGACTTGGCCTTGCAGTGGGCTGAGACACTGGCTGATACGATTTGAAATAATATTGAATCAAATTTTAGAGTAAACAGTGGCCATATTTAATAAAATATATAAAGATATTTTCGTGCATTCGAAATAGGCTCACTGTTACAAAGGCCCAAAGAAAAATATTTCAAAGACGCTAGAAAGCTTAATTTTGCAAAAGGATTCGATAAAAGTTATTATTTAAATAAATCTATTTTTCATAAGTGGTGTTTATTTTCCTTGAATTATGCACGATATGCCGTTCTTTCGCTAGATAATATTAGCTTTTGTGTACACCAAATAGTTTCCTATAGTTAGAGCGAATGTTAGTTTTCTCGGTGTTTGGTTATGTAGAGATCGGGTTTATAAAGTGCGGATGGAAAGATAAAACTAAAAACAAAACAATCAAATAAAATAAAACAACGACGGTCAACAAATAGATCAAAGATATTTAAGGAGGGGACCAGATTTTATGTGGTTAACACTGTTCAAACAAAATGGATATCATTAATTTGTTCAAAGTGTTGTGATTGGTTCATTTTATATATTTAAAAAAATAAAAATGTGTTTTACTAGTAAAAAATCATGCTACTACTTAGTAGTAGAAAATAGATATCAATAAAAAAGGTATATTTTATAAAAAATAAAACGAGTCAATCATATTACTGCTAGATGCGGTGGACACCGCCATATTGTGTGAGCTATCAGTATTTAAGTTTTATTAAGTATTTACGTGAAACATCTTGCCCCTAATTAAATATTTTTGGAAGAGATCAATAATAGCGTGTTAAAACAAACTTACCAGCAACCAAATAATGATGCCTGAAAATCCTGTGGACACAACTATGATCACTAGAAGCGGCCACCCATTGACAATGATTCCCAGGTTGGGTCGGGCATTGTTGTGAGATTTGGACGTCAACACAACGGCACCTGAGAAGTAACATTAGAGATTGTATAAATTAAATTATCAAACCAAAATCAAACTTGACTATAATATTTGCGATAGCATTTGGTATCGACTGTTATTTGAGTAGCTAAGTTTAAAGAGAATCTTCGGTCAATGCTTGCATGTTGTAGTATTAAAAATTATTCGTGGATTATTTCGTTTTTCTAAATTCTGCGTAGTTTTCTGGTAATTTTGTGTTAAAATATGTTTATAAGTAGACCATAGTTGAATTTTATTTTATTTAATTAATATTTTAATATTTAGCTTAAATTTACTACTCAAAAGTAATATAAACGTTTATAACAATGTTTTTGTCTGTATTTAATTGGTAGTTTAATTTTGAACAATAATTTTCCGTGGAAGCTGTAGGTATCTATTTAAATTTTCATATCTGTAAAGTTCTATCCTTTATTTGTAACAACATACCTACAACAATTCAAGATAATTACATATCTTACTTTTTTGTGATTCTCATAATTGTACTAAAAATAATAACATTTAAATTACTTACATATTAGAAATTTCATAAAATGTTGAAATTTTCCGTATTTGTGAATTTAATAGAAAAATTTTCATACTTTAGAAAAATATTTTTCCAGAAAACTAAGCCGAATTTTTAAAAAAAAGAACCTATCACAGGTATTCTTTAATATACTAATACCTGCAAACATTGATCGGAGATTCCTTTTAAAGTACATATGTAAGTTAAACTAAACTATTTTGGTGTCTTTTTCTGTATTGTTTGGTTATAAGGCTTTTCATAGAACTAATTGCGTGATGTTGGCATTAAATATATTTGAAACCAACATAAAGCTTTGATTTAACAGCATTTTAAAACGTTTTTCGCACTAAATCATTTGTAGAAATAGCCATTCTTCAAAGAATTTGTGTTCGTTATTCATTTCTTTTCATTATTATTTAACCAGCTAGTTGAAATAAATGAATCCTGTTTGATGATATAAGTTCTATCTAATTAAATTAAATTGAAAATTGTCAAACAACATGAAATAAGATCCCTGCGTGTACCCACCAAATTCATAAAGATCATTAATAGTTTTTGTCGGTATTTGCAGAGTGCGATTCGAACCCGGGACCTATACTAATTAGCATGTATGCATTTCCAACACTCTAGACCAGAAAGTTCAGCCTTGACGTTTATCGCCGGTTGTCTATGGCATTTGACTTTATAAAAGTTCAACGTCATGCGGCACACAAAGTCCAGAATTCGAATCCTATTTCGTAAAATATCCCCAAAACAAATACAGCTACACAATAAAATAAATATATTACGCTCGTAGATGGCAAATTAACTACTTTTATCTTTGTATGTTTGGCTGCAGTAAAAGATTTTATTCTACTTACTGTAACTAATTAATCAAAATTTGTTTTAAATAATACACTTCTGTCAAAAGTACTACGGATACAGCGTAAAACATTGAAATAATTAAAATACAAATTAAAACGGATTTAAAGATACCAATCTATTAACACCAACCGTTCAAAACTTTTCTTGGTCTCCTAGAACTTTTTTTACAACATCTGCCGTTAGAGGTACCGATTGGGTACTATTTAGGTACTGATTATCTAATGCATCCGATTTAAAGTACAATCTATTATAACTTATTGCTGGCAAATAATTTCTTCTTTCTTGATAAGTAAATAGAACCAATTAATGGAGCATGTACTTTAAGTGTTAATGTTAATGTAGTTTTGTCATATTTAATACCCAATAACTTTAAAAAATCTATATATCCTATGAGTTTCCATAATAGAACGACTACTATCATTGCCTCCTGACAAGTAGTATGTATATCATATCTGAATTGTTTCTGAAAAAATATGTCTTTCTAGATCTAAAAGGTTACCTTCTCTATTCGATTTCTGTGGTTTGTGTGCGTCTACAACATAACTTCTGGTGGCTGGTTTGGGTACGACAAACATTAAAAACATAGTTTTGAGAAAACAGCTGACTAATTATAAAGTTATCCAGCTAAAACAAACACAGTTACGTTGTTAGCTTTATAATTAATGCATTTTACATAATTCACTGTTACCTGAATTGGTTAGCTCCGTTTCATAATATGTTGCTCTATCTGGACTAATAAATAATCTTTTAGTAACAATTGTATATTTAATTAAAATCACATAACCAATGGTTTTTTAGGTATGTAGGTACAAAATAAATCGGATATTTATATAATTTAGAACTAACAAAATGTTGATTTAATATTGAATAATGACAATGTTTTGTTATTTATGTAATAAATGTTGCTTCTTTATTGCCGTCCAGCCAATGTACAACTGTTTTTTATAATCATTTAAGGTTAGATAAGGTGACATTTAAAAATGGTCTAAATGAATATATTTTCTTTCATGACTCGCAAACATTTTCTGAGGCCAAGTTATTTCAAAGACCATAACACCGAGAAATCTAAAATCGGGCGTAAATGATCGAAAACCCTTCAAACAGTTGCCAAATGTTTTTTGCGTTTTGGCCAAACCACATTCATTTTACACAAATCCAGGAAAACCACCAAACATTTTTTGGCAAATTTGGACATAAAACCTCCATAAAAGGCACTTTCTGAATATTATACACGGGATTCGCGCTCCATGCAGGCGGCGGCTACCCCTCCAAATTCGACTATCGGCGCATCTAATAAAAGAAAATGATAAAAATAGGTGCAATTGAACACTCCTCTCGAAGAAGCGTTTAAAATTTGGGTGACAGGGGCCCACAACATTTTTTGCGTTGGCGTTGTGGCGGGCCCCTACTGGAAATCAATACAATTTTGACTTGGGTGCTAAGACTTTAGAGATCAACAATCATGAGTGAATAGAGCTATATCCTGCCGCAACTGGCAAAACAGAATTTGGACATGGGTAATCTAACGATCAAACGCAACACATAAACAACCCCCACCACGGTCTAGTTTATTATTAAATCCAAATTGTTAGTTGTAAACTGAATGTTTTTATTAAAAAATGAAAGAGTAACAAAAACCAAATTTTAGTCTAATGAAGTATACCCTTCTGCCTAGTAATTAATGACGTAATCTAATGTTCAGGATTTCTAATAAAGATACTGCATTTTATAAAACTTGGAGCAATAAGTTAATAAGTAGAAGGTGGGTATGAGAGTCACAACTTAGCGCTTCGATTCACCAGCAGCCTGGATAGCTTAGTGGG
The DNA here is from genome assembly GCA_034780595.1 of Parotoplana pacifica. Taxonomy (NCBI): domain Eukaryota; kingdom Metazoa; phylum Platyhelminthes; order Proseriata; family Otoplanidae; genus Parotoplana; species Parotoplana pacifica. Next base: position 14,904 of record JAUYWI010056300.1, read on the forward strand.
TAAGACACTTGCTCAACACGCTGACGGTCCAGGTTCGATCCTGCCTGCGGCTGGTGAGACCCAAAAAGGTAGAAACCGGTCTCGTAGTGGCTTTGCTGGTGAATAAAATTAATTAATAAGTTAATATCTTCATAATTTTTCTCAATAGTAAAAATCTATCATTTTTTGTCTAGCGGTTTAATCCAAAAACTTATAATTCTATTCCATTCTGTCATACTAAGCAAGTCAAGTTTCGTAAATTAAACTCTTTCATAAACTGTTGATTACATAGATATATTTTTAAAAAATATTTAATTTAATTTTTACTACTATTAAAGTTATAAGTAGTAGAATGGAATAAATTAGGTTTATAAAAGTCAATTGGGTTTTATAAACAGCAGCCATGATTTTTCAAGTAATTAAATTAGTTGGTAGTATATTTAAAAAATGATTTTATCTTTGAAATAAAAAATATTTTGAGCATAAATTTTATAGTAATTGAATGCTGTTAGAAAATGAATCACTAATTACAAATTGAATTGTAGATAACTAATTCTCATCAAAAGGTTAGAAATACACATTTCAAAATAAATACAAAACAGATTTACAATTTCTGTGAAAATTTAGATCAAGGGAACTTCTTCTCAGTACCGTATACCAAAAAAAAAATATTTGCAATTGATGAATCACATCATATTTATCCAGTTTAGATAAATCGATTTTCAACTAGAAAGATACCCCAGGCACGGCTGTAACCGTTCAGTGAAATATTTTAATGGCACGTTTTTCAAGCGGCCGCAGGGTTCAAAAGTTAACTTAGCAACAGCAACCAAACCTTACCGTTGGAGATGTATGCAGAATGATCAACATGTACCCACGTATTACTAAGTAGGTATTGGTTTATATTTTGCTAAATAAATATCTTTATCTTGAGACGTTGAAATTAAGCTTTCACTTATCAACATCTTGAATATAAAAAATCTGTAGATGAAGGTGGTTACTTACATAGTGATTCGAACCCAGAAGATTCTGTGTATCAAGATTACATCATGCAAATACCTAGGTAAATGTCAGTTAGGTAATATTTATACAGCATAAATAATTCATTCTCTATCCTAAGACTTTCATGATAAGACATATTATTTATGAAAAGAAGTAATATGACAGGTTTAATAGGTAACAAAATATCAATTAACATTTAAAATATCAAATACCAGTTTTTTTATTCTCTACACCAAGGGATGGAAAAGTCATCTTTCTAAAATTGATGAAATTTTAATTTTAATTTATAGATCAAAATTACATTAATATACAGTCCCATTTTAAATTATATAATTTTCTAACAAAATAATATCAATTCAATGTAGCGATTTATATTCATAAACAGCACAAGCAACCCATTGCAGGAAGATTTTCTAACACTAACAATCATTTAACATAAACCACTTATTTTAAAGTCATCCAGGTAAAAATTCGTTTCAGTAGGTTTTTATAACCAGCAACCAAATTCATACAAAACAGTTAAGTAATTAGTATGGGATGCAAGCTAATCTAATTTCTATAAAACCTAATTATAACAGATCGATACAGTTATGTAATTGAAAGAGGGGAACAAGCAAGAGGAAGCAAAAGATTATCAACCTACAACACCTAATTTTGTCGCCACGCACATATTGACAATATTTTAGAATAAATACTTTCTGAATACCTCAGGCTGTCTGTCTCCAACTTGTTGGTTGTCGGTTTTAGGATTGCTATTTAAAAGAAAAAATAACTACGCCATTGTTATGTAAACATAATTTCTATAATCTTGTTTAAACGAGTGTGATATGCAATGTCTTGACTTCTGTACGCATCTATTGTCTGTTATATTCTTGTCTATTGTATTAATTGTCTGTCTGTGTAATCGATACCTACCTA
>JAUYWI010056311.1:0-29335 GCA_034780595.1 Parotoplana pacifica
TCGTAGTGGCTTTGCTGGTGAATAAAAATTAATTTATTTAATTCTTTACAGTTGTGGGAACACTTTCTATTTGATATTTCTAGTACTAACCTGTCCAGTAACTTTGTTGCATAACTCACCTGATATTATTACTAGAGTAGCTGTATATTATTCTAAGAAACTTATTAATTGACTATTTTCCTTTTTTAGAAATGGGTGATACAAGCAACTTGCAGTATATTGGTGATAGTAGTTATAATAATGAATATGCAATGGGAGGGAGCTTAGAGACACATGCTGGTCTGCCTACTAAATGTGAATTATGCAACCTAGATTTTAAAAATCCTGTTGTGCTTAATTGCCTCCATGTATTTGATAAAGAATGTTTAACTGAATATGAGACACATTCAGATGACCAGTTGTTTTCTACAGTGAAGTGTCCAGAATGCAATACAATTTCAGCTAGTTTGGCTACATTGGAACCATATCATTTGAATGTTGTTTTGGAAACGTCTGCTGAAAATTCCATGGGAAGTAATGGCAAAGATGGTGTAGGCCCTGATGGGGATGGTCTTCCTCCTGTACTTTGCACTCTCTGTACAACTGATGCAGTGGCTGAATATAAATGTAATGATTGTGCTAGTCCACTTTGTGAGGGTTGCAGAAATGTTCATAAGGTAATTGAATCCTCTAATGCTAGTTTACTACTCTAAAATTCTATATTTTATGACTGTTTTACCCTTTGGATGACAATTTTTGTTAATTAAATTTATATACTTGTTTTATAATCAGATTATTACTTTCACAAAAGAGAATTAATTACTACCCCATCTCAGCAGAAAGAAATGTTTTTTTTTATATTTTTATATTGCATAAAATTGGTTCTGAAGTTAATAAAAAATAACATTTTTTTCTGCTGTGGTTTATTAGGCATACTTTAAATGTTTTATTTTCTCTCTTTAAAATGTTTGTTTATTTGCCAACATGCTTTCTAGTGGGGTGATGTTTCAATGGCTATTAAATCCTAATTAGTGTTTCATTTTATTTGTGTGTATGAACATTTCTTGTGTTTTCAATATCAGCTTAAATTTTTTTTTAGTACTTTTGAAAGGTTCTAAAATCGTTTTTGAAAACAACATATAAACAATCATCTTTATTTCTACACTTCAATAAGATTATAAAGAAGTTTAAAAATCAAATCTTATCTAGTGACTACACTTCATATAAAATGATTATATATGCAGGGTGTCCCAAAAATCTTTAGCATGGATTGATAGAAAATTGTATATAAGCTTAATAAAGATTTCTAGTGCAATGTCAGCTATTTGATATAAAAAAAGATTTTTCAGTTTTGCTATAGTCTGTTTAATATTAGTAGTTAAATGCTGTGAATTTATAACATAGCTATAGATTCTCAAGACTGTTTAAATTTGTCACTACATTTTCATCTGACATATAAACTTGGTGATAATGCTAAACAAATTCATGACCATTTCCAACCTCAATAATTCTCCTTCATATAGTACAGTTACTAATTGGACTCATCTTCTGTTATATATGTTAGAGAAATTCTTTATGTGGATCATCGACATACTGGTTAGAAAGGTTTCATCCATTCCAAAAACAATATTGCATACTATCTGAAAATCTCAAGATGAAGAAACTGATGAACAAAAGCAATGTGATGAAATCCCTAGATGGAATCTACTTTTGTTTAGTAGAAGAAGAGATGAAGATTTTATCAAAGTGAATGCAAAAAGGACAATTATGGTCTATCTAACAAAAGATCCTTGCACAAACGTTTTGAAACATTTACATAAAAAAGAGAATGTTACCATTTTCATTGTATGAAGGTACTAATCATGCTAAAATCTTACCAGAAGGTCAAACTGTGAATGGTGGTCACTTCTACAGTTGTGTTAGCTTCCATAAACAATTCCTTTCCAACTAAGACCTTGGTTGACCAATCTTTATCAAGACAATGCTGTCTGCCATACCTTACATGTTCTGACTACCTACCTGGAAGAAAAAGTAAAAAAACATTTCTTATGCCCCACCCTGCTTATTTGACAGACCTGGCTCTGCTGGACTTCTGGGTCTTTCTAAAACTAAAAAAATTTTAACATAGCTCACAGCTCACAACATATTGTGAAGAATGGTACCATCTAGCCTTTGTTTTGAATGGAGAAAGCTGCAAAATTACAGACATGGGCGGGATCTAGGTAATTGTAATCATGTTTATTTTATTCTATAAAAATATGAACCCATACTAGAATTTTGGGACACCCTACATATGACTTACCAAAATGTGTATTTTGATGTAAATTTCAACATTTTATGGTTACAATTTATTCAGTTGTCTCTTTTTATTGTTTTTTAGAATCTGAAGATGTTTTCCAGCCATAGTGTAACTGATTTAACTGATGATGAAAAGAAAAATATTCATATTTTGAACAAGAAAATGAATCAACTTAAGCCAGTTATGTGTTCTTACCACAAAACTGAAGCATATAAATTCTTTTGCTTCCAATGCCATGTATGTTTATTGTGGAGGCTATTTTCTGCTATATAATTAAGCTTTCCATTATGAATACACTAATTATGAAAAAAAGAACATTAGTTACTCAATTTAATAATATACTTGCTCCATAGAGGAATCAACAAGCTTATTTTAGCTGACCAAATTCGTTCTTCCTTTATATATTACAGAATTGATTATAGAGATTTTAATCACAAATCTATGCTTTAATGTTTCAGATTCCAATTTGTATGGAGTGTGCAACATCAGACCATAAATTGCATATCAATTGCAATTTAGATGAAGTTCCCGAGAAACTATCAGATATGATTCGTACATTGATTGTGGATTGTCAAGCAAATGAAACACGACTTAAGGAGTCAGAAGAAACTCTACAGGCCATGTTGATGGATGTGACAACATCAAGGGATCAAAATCGTAGTCATATTGAAGAAGTTTGTAATGACTGGAAGGCTGCTATAGATGAAGTTAAAGTAAGTTGTATTAAATTTTAGGCTTTTATTTTCTACATTATTTTATTATCTTTGTTGCACATTTCAGCATAAAATTATTGGGAGGTAAATTGGTGACTATATAAAAAGATATTTTATATAGAAGTTATTCAGAGACTGATTAGTCAAGAAATAATTGAATGTCAGTCCCGCCATTATTGACACAGAAGAATTATGTAAAATAAAAGACTTTTTAAAACAAAGTAAATCCTTTAACTACATATTAGAAGGACCGAATATTTCAAAATTGAAACAAACAAAATTCGATAATTTATATTTGGTCCAAATAATTATAAATTTATATTTGGTCACACCAAATAGACAAATGCTTTTTTATTTGTTTCTGGTTTATCGAATATTAATGTAACCTTTTTTACAAAATTGTTAATTTATTTTCAGCCTAACAAAATTGAAATTCACCTCAACCAAATAAAGACTATAGGAACAATGTTTTAAATTCAATTAATCATGGTGTTTTATGTGTGTATATCAGAACCTGTTTTAGTAGGAAAAAGTTAATTTTAACTAAAATGCCTGATTCTAATGAGGAGTAAGGATAATCTATCTATCTACCATACTATTAGAACCAAAATTTATTCATTTACATTTGGTCTGACCAAATATCAATTTTTAATCAGTCAGACCAAATGTAAATAATTAAGATTTGTTTAATTTTTTATTTTTGTAGTTAGTATAAGTTTACTTGTACATTACTTAAGAAATATGTTCAAAAGAAAACAATAACAGCTTGGTTTTCTTTCACTAAATAATTTCAATTATTTCACGTTGGTTATTAATTATGGTAGTATGAAATTAATACGATTAATTTAATTTTTATCTGTTTAAATAAATTTGTTATCTTGTTACTACTTCATTTCATTTTATTCTATTTTACAAAATTCTACGTCTGTTATCTACTTCACATACCAAATGTGACTGTCTTTACTCATTTATTTGCTGTAAAAGAATAATAAATCATATCTCAACATTTTACAACAATAGAATTACATTAATTAGAGTATTTTCAATATGCTATAGTCATTTTTCTGACCCGTGTCCAATTATTGACTTTGATACAATTTTATTGCACCATAAGACATTTTCATTTTGTTGCTTCATAATTTACAAAAGTGGTTATATAATATCTTCAAGTGAAGAATATTTTGAATAAAGTTGTTTTGTTGTGTTGTAATGATTAATATAGCTTGTGAATCTACTGGTCCATTACTATATGTAACTGCCCTTGATGTTTTTGTTTAATTCAAAAATATATTGCTCTCAGATCATGGTCAATATTTTTAAAATTCTACAATGTATTATAAACAATAATTTATTTACAAAAATTTATCAAATATCATTATTACTTATTTATAAAACATTCTATTCAAATGGGGTGCAGGTATCAAAAAATATATTTTTAAAGATCAGTAAGAAATTTTTGTTTAGGGAGACCATAATATTTCATAGAAGAAGTGGTGGAGATGACAACCAATTATCTATGATGATTTTATGTAACCTAATTTAAATACCCAAATTAACAGGTTTGAAATTTTATTTGTTATAGGAAGAATTTCTAAAACGAAATAAAGAATACCATGATGAATTGGAGATGAAAGTGCTGGATGCAATTGAACGCACTGAGAAAGCCATTGACCACATTGAATATTCAGTAGAATTTACTCAATCCTATGTTGACAAATGTTGTCCTGCAGTGATGGCAAAAATTGTTAAAACAGTGGTTTCATGACTGGAGCAAATGAGTAGACGTGAAGTGAAAACCAACATACTCACCACAATAACTTTCAATGATGATCGCCAAAGAATTAAGGACATAGTTCGTCGAGAGTATGGCTGGTTTGGAGGCAATGGAAGCAGTGGGACTCACAATAGGTAAGATTACATTTTGCCTGAACTTTTTGATGGGTTAATAGTTAAATTTGTCTCAGCATAATAAAAATTATATAATAATGTATAATGTAGCTACAGGATGTCAAAAAACCAGGGTTCCCACACCTATTTTTGACGTCCTGGGAAATTAAAAAGTGCTAATAAAACAAAGGTTTCAACAATATAGTGATGTAGATATGATGAACTATTGTAACTACACTAAAATCAAATTTATAATTCTGTAATGCAGTAATCTTTTATGTCCATATCTTGGAAGACAACATTTTATGAATCAATTAAGTTGAACTATTCTACAAATTAAATTCATTTATGGCATTTTATACAGAATACATGATATTGCTATTACTATCGAGTAAAATTTCATAGCTATGTATTAGCAGAAAAATATATTAATTACTATCCATGATTATCTTGTTTTCTACTGAAATGCAGTTATGATAGATTATCATATGTCGACATGTTATTACCTTTTTACTATAATGGCTCATTGATGTTAGTATCAAGTTTTTATTTTTTTCAATCCCAAACAAAGAAAATACCAATAAAATTGAATTTTGTTTGAAATCTACAATGACTGGGTTTTAAAGTATTTCATCCTAAAAGTGGCATCTGAAAACCTTACATCATTACAAGACACCAAGCTTTTATTGAACTTGTTAACTTACGCTAGTTACGAAAAAAATTATCTACACGTTTAGAATATTGATGGGTGACTGTTGGTAGTCAGTTGTCTGAGAATCAAGACCTCTGGTTGTGGAATGTTGTTAAATATTGTTCTTGTCTCATGGTCAGGCAGAAGCGGTAGTTTAACTATACCGAAGGAGATTTGAAGCTTTTAGTGTTGATGGGTTCCACCAACATTTAGCCCTTAATTCCTTTCTTCTATTTGTTTATTGATGAATGTGCTGAGAACCTTCAGGAAAGGGTTAACAAGGCAGTGGTAAAGGCCTAGAGTCAGGTATTGAAGCAAGAGTAGTCATCTGCTGAAGGAAATAAGTTTACTAATCATCAAAGACCAACCAGAAAATATTTCTGAGGAGGTTCCATTGCAGCTGAAGAACATGTGATCAAAGAAAGGTTGAACAATGGGTAAAAGTTACTGGAGTCATAAGACCTGTGCTGCATTATGGTTCAGAGACTGGGCACTGACAAAGAGGTATCCAAAAGCAAGATGTGGATGCTTGATGGATTGGAGGTAGGTTCTTCCTAGAAAAGAATCAACCAAAGAATTCGTGTCCCCCTAGGAGTCTGTAACTGAGACAAGGCAATAGAAGCAAGATTGGGATATTTTGGACATGTATGCAGGAGCGAGAGAGATATACCTCATAAGCAGCAATGCTATAAATATACAGGTAATGAGTGACAAATAAAGATCGATTATATTGAGTCTGATATTAATTATCTGAGAACTTTTAGCAATGATACCTTAGACTGGGTTTTTGGTGCAGTAAAATCTGAGCTGCTGACCCCAAATATAATACGATAACAACAGGCACATGTTGAAGAGGATATTTTTTCACAAGTTATCCATAATAATAGACACATTCTATTAGTCTTGGAAATTTTTGCTCCTGACATTGGTTGAAAATTGTCCTGAGATTTTAGCGGCACCCTAAGAAAAAACAATGTAATTTGAGAATTTATAGAGACAATCATGGTTGTTTAACTTTCATCCTAATTGGTTCAGTAGCTTTCATCTGTAGTTTAATCACTACATTCTCCATTGTAATATATTTTACACGCTATAAGTATTATTATGCATTATTATGTCTCTGTCAAGTTTATGGAAATTTTCTTATAATGTTTCACTCGACAAGAATGATTTCTTTTTTGTTCGGTGGTATACATGTTATTTCTCTAAACAGTAATTTTACATTTTTGTTGCAGTATCATTGTGATTTTATCAATTTATAGACAAAATTACAATTCCTAGCAACCACTGTTTTTTTAAAGTTATCTCATGGCTACCTTCGAAATTCTGTTCACTATCAATGTTGTATTACCTTTTACAGTTTGGCTGTTGGAAGTGGAGCTGGACTTGGTAGTGATAGTCGTCAACTCGCCATGATGCCAGGCTCGTCTGGTTCTCCTAATCCTGCTATAAATCATCAGATGCCAGATAATATGATGGCCAGTTGTGTTGCAGCTTCCTCCGCTCTTGCCACTCTTACTGACTCACCAGGGCCAATTGGAAGTGCTGGCTGGCCACTGGTTAATTCTATACAGTTACATGATACAGTAGGAGGACATAACTACCTCTCCAATATATCATCGCTTCATGGCATTCGTTCAATCCAAGTAAGGACTTGTTATTGCCTACATATTGATACCATTGCCCAATTTAAAATAATTTTGGTATGCAATGGTATTTCATAGATTGTTGTACACAAATTTGGGTTATTGTGTGGATAAATATAATAGTAATTGTCTAGTTTGTTGGTAGCATTATTGAAGTAATTACTACTTCCGGTGTTTGTTAATTTAATTTCAGGATAGCCCAACTGAGAGTCATTCGAGTGGTTTATCAGCTATGCCAGGTCCCTCGATTCATAATGGAATGGACACCACCGGAATGCGTGGACTTACAGGAGGCACAACAGCTACTTCAGCTATGGATTTTGCAAATCCTTCAACTAGCCACCACAGTATGGCTGCTGTTTCTACGTCAAGTATTGGGAAATCTTTCTCTGGTCTTAGCTTAGATACCATGGTGAACAATCTGGGAATGAATGGTGCTGGTGGGCGTACAGGAACGCCCATTCTGTCTTCGCATGGAATGGATGCTATGGGCCCTGGAGTAAACGAACCTTTAGCTAAACCAGGATCTGTTTCCGGTTATAATCCTAATCCCAATCCGCCATTTCCCAATCGATCTGGTCGCTGTTCTATGATGACTGTCCTCTATCGTTGGGGATCTTTGGGTGCTGGAAGAGAACAATTGAGTTCTCCTCATGGATTTTGTTTAGGTTTTGATGAGGAGATTGTTGTAGCTGATACACAAAATCATAGAATTCAGGTAATTATATATAATTTAACTATGACAGGGTTGCCACCAAGTCTGGCATTGGTATGGGAATTTAACTTTGCTTCTTGTAGACAGATTTTTTAGTAGTGTGTTTTTTATTTGGCATCAAAGTTTTTCCTATCTAGGTAAGGTTGTTTTACATATTGCTTTACTTTGTAAGACTCTGTTGTGCAAGATTGTGAAACGAAATAACTTCAGAGCATAAACTGCACACCAAAGACTTGACCTCAAAAAGGCAATCTCAGAGACTTGCAGTATGGGTTTGTTACTTCTGAGACCTTGCGCAACACCTCTGCATCCCCGCACCAACTTTTGCAATTCCGGGAAGAAGCTAACTGTTTCTTACTGGCAGCTCTTTTGAAGTTTTTCCTCAAAAGCCCAAGCCGAAACGCCCTCGTTCACAACATGGACTGCCTGGACCCATAAATACTCTTAAACAAGGCCGACTCTGAACTCGAGAAGCCATGGTCAGGCCAGTGTTGAGCGCAGTTTCAGCCTGAACAAATCCATTTCCACAATACAACCTGTCACCTGAAAATCTGTGTTCCAGACGAGTAGTGAAAGACCACATTGTTAAGATCGGTGGTGTGATAAATGTAGTCATTACTAAAAAAATGTTGGCTGACATCGCAGCATCCAGGTGGAAGTACAAGGATACGCAAGCGAAGATGAAGAACGTGTGAAGAAAAGAAAGCAGGACGATGTGGAGCTGGACAGCTTGAAGAAACGTCAGAAGATGATAAGTGGAGATATCACCAACCTCGAGGAGAAAGCCTTCCAGTTGAGTGAGGAGGCCAGCTCCACGTGATCCACTACCACCTTTAAGGAGGCTCATGCACTCACCCTTCGTTCCAGGAGTCTGAAGGGGGAGTTATAAGAACTAGTAATCAAAGACAGTAATGTGATACAAGCAGAAAGACCTATTCTCTTGCCAGCGTCTTGTTCATACATTAATTCAATTCATAAACGTATTACATCACATGTTTCCATACCTCATGTACATACTTTTATACTTTAAACTGTTTCGATTTATATTATTATATTCTGTGTCAATAAATTGCTCCTACTGTAAATTTTTCTAACAAAATTCCGGGAAATTTATTGGTGAGAAAGTGGCAATCCTGCTATGATAACACTAGTATTGCAAATTGTCTTATTTACAAGAATCTATGAAGCATAATATTTTGTGAAATTATTATATTCTAATTAGTTCAACCTACTATTCTATTTTAGATTTTCAGCAAAACAGGAGAGTTTCGTGATCAATTTGGAGTGCCAGGTAGAGAAGAAGGCCAATTATGGTACCCTCGAAAAGTAGCTACTCTTAGAGCTAGTCAGAAGTATGTTGTGTGTGATCGCGGCAATGAACGTTCAAGAATGCAGATTTTTACTCGTAGTGGTCATTTTATCAAGAAAATCGTCATTCGTTATATTGACATTGTTGCTGGTTTGGCTATTAATGCTTATGGTAAGAAATACACAGTACTATATTTATAACAGGTATCCATTCCCGTTTTTAGTAACCAAAATTTTAAATTTATATAAATGGAAGCTTGTGACATGCTTATGAACCTAAAACGTATTTCTGTTTATAAAATTCATATCTTTTATTTGCAAATTTTAAAGAAAATGCTTTATCTACTTCATTTATACCAGCTAATGTCTATGCTAGAATGAACCGACCTTAATACAACCCAAATGATAACAGTGCCTATAGTCTGTTTTTGTAATTACAAATTCTGACTATCAAAATTTTTACACCTTTATTTATTTCGTAAGACATAGATATTTTATTAAATTTGAAAACCAATAACAATCACATATGAAATTAATTAAACAGGATGCACACGATATACAGAAAACTTAGTAACCGTATTGATTTGTATTTTATGTATTTATTATAGTTGTTTTAAATCAATAAAATTGCTGTTTAGAAAGTTTGGTGAGTTTCTTTGGACTGACCGCAGTAGTTGTACAATTACTTTTATTACCTCTAAGCAGCCAGCCTAGAACTAGTTCATAAATTTCTGAGTTTTTACAAATAATGGTCATCTGGTTGTCTTTTCAGGACACATTGTTGCTGTGGATAGTGTATCTCCAACTGTGTTCGTGATATCAGAGAATGGAGAATTGATCAAATGGTTTGATTGTTCAGATTACATGAAGGAGCCTTCTGACATTGCTATCAGTGGGCGTGAGCTGTACATTTGCGATTTCAAGGGTCACTGTGTTGCAGTATTCCAAGTAAGTTGGTGTTTTTACATAAAGTACACTAGTGTGCACAAAAATGGAATTTTTATTATTTCCAGCTAAAATAGGTTTGTACATAACATTTTACCCAAATATTTGTGTATCATATTTGACAAAACTTGTCATGAACAAAGAAAACATTCCAATTCTAAATTTGTAAGTTAATTGAAATTCGGTGATAGAATTTTTATGCAGTGACAGTTTTAAGATTATGATAAGTTCGTGGGTTTATCTACATAATATTTAAATAATAATGTTCTTTTATATTTTAGGAGGATGGTGTATTTTTACGACGTATTGGATCTGAAGCTGTGACCAATTTTCCAAATGGAATAGATGTCAGTGATCACGGTGATGTATTGATTGGTGATTCTCATGGCAATCGATTCCATATCTCCATTTATTCACGTCAAGGGTTGTTGATGAGTGAATTTGAATGTCCTTCGGTGAAAGTATCACGTTGTTGTGGTCTCAAAATCACCTCTGAGGGCTATGTAGTCACTCTGGCTAAGAATAATCATCATGTTCTGGTGTTGGATACGTTGTATGTCACCTAGGTTTAGCAGTGCAATCTTCTGGAGGCAACAGAATCATTCAATTGCTATTTCAGGTTGCTCCCGCCTGTGCATGCTAGCCGAGTGAGTAGTTATTTTATGTCGCGGTCGACTGGTTGGTTGGTTCATTTATTTTTATTGTGTTTATTTTTCATTGAACAGGCTATGTGTTGATTCTGATTGATTTCACTATGTTATTTTTCATTAACAGGCTATGTGTTGATTCTGATTGATTTCACTATATTAATTTTGTTTATTCGTTATTTTTTGAGAGAACTTCAGCCCTTATACAAAAACTTTTGATTGGCTCAAGCTATATAAGGATTTCTGTCAGACTAAGTCATTTTTTAATTATTTATTAAGTAGTAGCCTCAACTGTATTGTACATAATAGGTACGCATTATTTCTATAATTTTTGTTCTAGCAGGTTGTATTAGTCCTTCATTGAAAAGGAACAGAGAAATTCTATAATTTTGTTTTAAACACCTAGCAATCGTTTGGTCGATTACTGTGGAATACAGGAGTGTTTTTTTGTGTATACGTGACAATTATTGAATACTTTTATTTTTTTGTGTTTATGCAAACAGTGATTGATGATAACAAAAAGTTTTGCTTCGTCTTTAGCACTAACATGTAGGGTTTCCCAATATTATTATTTTTACTAAGAATGAATTGATTTTATTAACTAATTATTCGACTACTTGAGGGTTCTAAATTTCCATGATGTTTTTTCTGGAAGTTTTGGAAAACTATTTGTTCGTTTATTAATAAGTAATAATAATAATATCAACCTTTCTCCGTTGTCTTTCTGTCATCTTCCATTATTTAATTGCCTCCGTTCCATACCTCATCTCTTGTAAACCTAATTTTTATTCATTACACATTAGAATTTTTGAAAAAAAGTTTCTTAAATAATTAATTGGGCAAAATAAATGTATACTGTTATGATGCAATACAACAACATTACAATTTTAATGTGTGATGTTATTTTAACTTTTCTCTAAGCTTATTTTTTTCTTTGAATTTAATTTTTTTGTTACCGAAGAGCTAGCTACAGCTACTTGTAGCTTTTTCCCATGTGTCAACCATGGAACAGTCGCCTAGTTTTTATACATACCTCAATTATAATGTCCTTTGTTGGAAAGTTATTGATTAATTAGTTTCACTCAATCACTTTTCAATTTAATATTAGACTTTTTATACAAAATATTCTCCTTGTCAGCTTATGTATAGATACCTGTACTTTGCTAGCTTTTTACATAGAAAAGTGCGGTCAAAACAGTTATTGAACTTGGTACATTTATTCTTATTATTACGTTATATTCTTATTATATATTAATTATTATTATCGAAATTTAGTGAGAATTAATCTTTATTATTTTTGGACCTTCTATTTTTATTGGGAGGTCTACACTTTTAGTTATATATTATTATTATATTATTACATATTATTATTATTATTATACAAAACAGCATCTATCAACTTAACAGTGTCAACTTTTACGCATTCTATACAAATTTTATCTTTTTCTAATCTAGAGTCTAGGTGCATATGAAATGAAGTAACATTGATTTCTTTAATAAAATTGTTACTTGACAGCGGCAAAGTAACTAGCCACTGGTAATTACATTGTCAACTACGTTTACTTTAAATTGTTTGAGCTTGTTTAGATTTGCAGGCAGTAGCTATACAAAAAAATTCTGCATCATATATTTATTGATTTGTTTACAATATTAAGACATTACAATGACTGGTTATGAAATATACAGAAGAGTCTATTTTCTTTATTTAAGATTCTATTATGTAGTTATTTGTACAATTCAGTGTGTTGAAAATCAGGCTAGTTTTTTTTTCTGAAAGATGTTCTTAAAAATAGCCACTCATTTTTGAAAGACTTTTCTTTATTTGATTGTTTTTTATAGGTGGACAAAACAAACTAGCTGAGTTTATATCATAATATGGAGAATTTAAATCTTTATTAGGTGAAGTTCTTCATAGACGATACTTAGTATTTTTCTTGCATCTGTTTTTTTTTCTATTACGATATTAATTATTTCTCTTGATTTTGTGAAGAGCATATATATAGTCATTCATTTTGTTTACATTTTAGCACACCATTTTATTATATAAAAGCGTTTTGAAAAATATAAAAAAAATACAAAACAAAAAATTCCAAAAATAGCTTATGTACATGTGTTATTATTGCGGCTCCTTTTATTAATTATTAGATTGGTGAGAATTAATATAGTATCTTACAACTATCATACTACTTCTCTTCAGATAAAATATTGCTGAACTAAAAAAACTAACGAAACAAGTTCTATCATTTGGTGGTTGAAGCATAGTATTCATTGCTTTATTCTGTGTACCATTCAATTCCCTAATGATTTAATTGTTTAGAAGTTAAAAAAATGTTTACAATTTGGTTTATAGTTTAAAGGAGATAAGTTTGAAGAAATTATTCTAGACTGCTACATAATCCATTCCAGTATTCTAAAGTCGATATTTAACAATCGTATACATGACGAATATAATTTTTTAAAGTCTTAATTATAATTTTAAGTATTTTATTTACATTGTTATACCCTAGTATTACAAAGCACGGTTCGTCTGAATCAAATTTAGTTCAAATTATTAGCCCAGTCGTTATTAAAATTAGAATAGTTATAATATTGTTCTGGTAACAAAATAATGTAGAAATTAAGAAAATCGGTTCATGGTTTTTTAGTGATGACATAATAGTTCAAAATGGCAGTCTATTAAACCGAAACCAGTCAATACATCATAACCAAGTATTTTAGAGCATATAAATGTGTTACAAGAAATCATACGCAAGAATTCTAAAAATGTAATATAAGAAATTAGTAGGACTTGCATGTTGCCCATCTACGAAGATTACTTTTATCTGCTAAATGGTATTAGTCCACATCACACTGAACAAGAATATAGACTGCTGTATGACATCAAGCCAAGAAAAATATTTAAAAGTTTCAGGTCTATAGCGATCCTTATTTGAAATTGTATTCACACCTGTCAACTGCAGCAACACCCACAATGTAAGCATATTTCAGGAATTTTCTTTGATTAAAGCCAACATTATGAGACGTTTTGCACTGGTATCTTTCATTGTTTTAAATGCTGAGCTGCTTCAATATCCAACATTAACTGAAAATGGTTTTCCTATACAAATTGTTCCTAAGAATATTGATCTTGATAACATCACAGTACAGAAATAATAAAAATGAGACAGAAACAATAAAATGAGACAATGAGTATAACCACATCACCAATAATAATCAATTGTCATACGGATCAACTTGCTTTCCATCCAACTTAATAGTGTCATCACAATAATGTGAATAATGAAACTTGAAATAAGATTGCGTTAAATGACTTGAAGTCATTAACTCCACTCACTACCTTGAAATAAGAGATTCATCATCAGGTTCCCAGCTCGATCCGAGCGTGGTTCGCCAAACATTTCTATCCATAGTCGTCCTTGTCACCTCGACACCTCCATTTTCTGAATGAATCCACTGCTTCAGACGACTAATTAAGTTCTCGCTCGGTCGACCTCTTAACCATTTACCAAGAATCCTGCCGGTTTAATAGAACTAATATGTCATCACGAAACAACTTTAAATGTTTGCCTGAGCAATATAATAAAAAATTGCCTTAAAATGACTGAGCTAATTTGTTTGAACTAAACTTTATTCAGACAAACCATGAGAGAGTTGTTTTTGTATGTATTAAAGTTTCAAACCATAAAAATTAGTTTCTCGTTATCAAATCGAAAAGATAGTTTTCTAAAAGTTAATTTTGATATACACATACCATTCCAATCAATTCATATTTTGTTATTATTATTCATATTTAAAACAACTTCTACTATGTATTAAAAATCAATCAGTTGACTACCTGTAAGCTGCTTATTACAGGATTTCTTTGATGGTCGTAATACATACAGAACAACCCGTCATTAGTGTGCATAGTAACATTATCTACTGCACTTTATATTGATTTTCTTATCTATGCATAGAGTCGGTATACAAATTACAACAAGTGATGATCGCCTTTTGAATAACACTATTTATTTCATTATCTCAGTGCAGACATCAACTTCAGTTTTATAATACACACAACCTAGCTGAGATCAGTTATGGTTTTCGTTGTAATTGATAATTCTATTTTATTTTTTCATTAAATACCCTCGTTTAATTTTACCAATTATACACCTTAATTAAATTAAATTAACTAACTGTGGTGTTGTATTCTTATTTTATTTCTATACATACATTCTGATTTGCTCAACCTTTGTGCCTCGAGATGTTCGTAGTTTGATGCGTTGTCATATACGTATTTACATACATACATATATATTATTATTACATATATTCTTTCATTTTTAGAGGAAATACAGAGTTGTTAATTTTCAAAGATGTCTAAATTTGTTTACAACAGATTTTTAAAAGATACTTTATGTAGTAACAACTCAACTTTGTTTTCCTCAAGCTTACTATGCCAATATTAAAACGGATAATCTTGTACAAGTTGAACACCAGTTATTAGTTAGTATTACGTTTTAAAGTAGAAAATTGACTGATATTTCTAGATATATATATAGTACCTAGTAGTTTTCATTCTCAACCCTATACATTCCCAATCCCAGCGTAACATTTTTTGAAGCATATTTTAGTTAGGCCGTTTACATTGATAATGATATGTTTATTCACGGCAACCACCGTGTCTCTTCTATGTTGTCAATCGTTTTTGCATTTCTTAAATTTTCTGTGAAATAAATGTTATTAAAAGCTGTAGTAGCTTTTCTATTTATATACATATATTGTTCTATAATATATACCAGTATACAATAGCAAATTTAGGTTTTTGAGCTTGGATTTTCTGGTATGGGTATTTTACCAGATAATTGGGTTCTATCACTCTCTCCTATACATCAATATTATACATACATACTAATATTATTCCTATATGTATATTATTTTTTATTATATATTTTATAAAAATGGATGGGAAAAGTCATAACTGTTTAGTTTTTTCTCACGTTGTTTAATTTTTTTTCTGATACCATCTTATTCGATTGTGACTTTTCCGAATCCACAAAAAATCCAAACATTTCATTTTATTGCTTCGCGAACAGTAAGTGTTGGTGCTGCAAAGATATATAATTCTATGTTTATGTTTTATTCCCTTTTTCCAATTTAAACATCTTTTTTGTGAAAACGTGTAGTATTGAGCTCCGAGAATTGTTTTGCTTAAAATGATGGTTGATACAACATTCGTTTAAAAAATCCTTTACGTGATGTATACATCTGCAATTGCTAAATGATTGTCGAGGCTCAGTTTTTTGGCTTTTTATATATAATTTATATAATTTAAATTGCTAACTGGTGATTGTTAAATTTAATTGATTCATAAGTTTCAAAATTAGGTACTTATATTATTGTTTTTGAAATTGTATTGCGCCTACAAGCTGCTGGTTGGAAAACAATGAACCTTTGTTCCGTTTAATTTTGATGTTGAAGGTGTCCTATTTGCAAGTCTGCTACGATAATAAACTGTTATATAATAAAACTGCACTATGGTGGGTTTAATACACCATAGATGATTTACACACAGCTGACTTGTACGTGACTCATCTCTGGTGTAGTATAACCACCCAGGGACCACTATCTAACATATTTCAGTTTTCCTTGAACAAATTCCTTGGCGCCACATGTTGCTTTCCAGTCAACTCTAGTTTGTGATGTAGTTTGATTTTCCATTGTGTTTATTGTTAAAATTTATTCTAAGCAGGAAATGTTGTTTTTACCATTGATAATTGACTTTTCTTCGATTTTAACTATTCTATATTATATTTATTAGTATGTTATACATATTGTTCATATTTCTTGATTGCTAATATACATACGATTCAAAATTCATATTCCTTCTTGAAGACTTTGTTCTTTCGATTGGATTATAAGTTATATATGCCGTTTTTCATTATACACTTTTTTTTAAATAAAATGTTTGTGAGGTAAACTCATGGCATTACTAAATGCTGACTGTCCTTAACTTTTGTGAGTTATACTGTGAGTTTGTGAATATTATTTGTTAGTTATTGAAACAGATCTATTCATTGATTAATTATTTGGTGATTTTTTTCTTTTGTATTTTTCTTATACGTAATGCTACTTTTGTACTTTTGAGTAGCAGATTACGTTTGTACAAAATAATATTTACAGCGTGTATAGAGTATACCTAACGTATCTAAAACATGCTTTATAAATTTAGTGTAGTATTTATCTATGTACAAAATTCTATTAATTGGTATTTGATGTTCGTATTTTATTTTGTGGTCTATTGTCTACCCTTTATCAGATCTCATTCAAAAGGATCAAACCAAATTTTAGTTTTATGAATATTATGGTATCACATTTATACGATATTTAATTGAACAGATAGCCAAGAAATAATGTTCGTTTGCTTTACATAATATTTTTTAGTCACTATACATACAATGTTTTGTTATGTAACGTTCTTTTGGTTTGTCTTTGTTGTGATGTTTTTTTATATTTATTATGGTTGGCACTTTATTGATTTTTTTTACTTATGATGTCCTATTAGTGACTGTCATGAGTAGATATCTTTGCAATTCATGACCTGTTTATTTTCATATCACGTAAGAATTGGATTAAATTATTTAGCAATGTTTGACAACAATTTTAGTGTGATTTTTATTTGCCTAAAGCTGTTCACATTCATTTGTAGTGTATTTGATTTAAATGTAACCGCTAGGTTTCATATCGTTTATTCTCTTGATGTACAATATTCTATTACATTATTATACTGAAAGTTGCCACCTGTATTCGTTGCATATTGTTTTATTAAATATATCTTTTTAGAAAAAATGTTAACGTACCCGAATTTCAAGTACCTAATAACCTGGAATTTGACATTCATTTCCAAGCAAACGAAATTTTTTGAATTATGAAGAAACTTATTTCGCTGATGGGATTTTGTAAATTGAAAATAAAGTTTTTCCATTTCGTATAATTTTGGAATGGGTGATTTCAAGTTTGATGTTATGTTTTAGTAAATAAGTAACGTGTTGCCTGAACGAATTTTATTGCGCGCAGAATAAAAATTAATAATGAAAATTCAACTTGAAAGCCATTTTAGGGCATTTAAAATATTGACAAGAAATTCATGGTCTTAGTTTCATTGACAACGATTTGTTGTCACTTCACAACCGAAAAACCACAATAATAGTTATACAGAAGTCAGGCTCACCAATTTTGAAATTAAGCAGATGAGAACTATCAAATTGAAATTAATTGGGTAGGTAGAAATTTGAATTTTCTTTTAAAAAATTGAGGTGTGACATATGTAGTTATGTCCAAAAATAAATTTTTCTTAAGGTAGATGTCGTCCCTAACTCCCGAATGTAAATATAGATTTCGAAATTCTATGAAATTTATACTGATAATTTTTTTTTTAAATTATGTACTTTGTCTATGCATATTACAAATTACAATAATATTGATTCTAAACACCAAACTTGAAATCGAGGGGTTAGACGTGTAACATGATAATAATATTGTGCTGTTAATGCTAGTCTATTGGTAGATATTAAATAATATTTCCAAATCTATTTTTAGTAAAATGTATTAGGTGGCGTAGTTAGAAAAAATGGGAATTTAGTCAAAAGTTAGTTGACATAGGCTTCAAAAATTGCAAATGCAGCACCAGTTTGGCAGAAAAATCGAGATTACAGTACATGTTTGTTAATATAATTCACTATCTAAATATATTGGAAAATTGGATTGTAATTAATCATCTAACTTCTAATTCATATTTTTAAGTAGACTGTAAACCACATTGAAGTATTAGTTCATTTTTGTTGAAACAAAACCCATGTTCCGGTTTCAATTTATCTGTAACCTAGCTTTAAACTAAATAAAATATAATTTACTAGTTAAAAACTATTTGGTGTTCTCAATAAGTTCATGGGATATTCTGGACTATTCTATCTATTTTTATAGATAGTATTCCAATTCTTAGTCTAGTTCGATCAATGTACCGTTTGCTATGTTTAAAAATAAGCCATTTTGATGAAAATCCATTTATGTACAATTTCAATACAATGGAACCCACACGGTTAATAGGAATAAACGCATATTTTTCAAAGCCCAAAAATTTTGCCTATCTTTATAATGTCACCTTTAGACAACTCTGATCACTCAATATTCATATCAACTATCGTAACGAATCTCCGACTACTATCCTCTCTGTTCGTCTTTCTGATCTTCGTGAATCCAATTTTAGAGACTTCTATAACCGTAAATAGAATTAACTGGTTATCGTTTTACTTGTCTGAGAAGTGCGTCGACAAAGCTTTACAAAATCAATCTTATTCACCCCATCATTTCCCGCCAAAATTGTTCAATTGACAGGCAATGACAAACCATGGATCACCCCCCCACTAGTCATGATAGATGACGCCGTGATTTTCACAAATTTAGACACCAAATGAAAATCAAACATGCAATTATATACTAATGCCAACAATGTGACTTCTACCAAACAAACCTCTTCACTTTCCATCGCATACATAAATCTCGTCAGCGACCACTTAGCTTCGATTTTCCAGATTGACCATAATAACGAATATGTTAACTTACCATCTGATTTGCCTGATTAAATTGGAACATCGAAATATCTCATAATGACGTTCTTAAAGTCTCTCATCTCTTTCTGTGCACAAATCTTGCGGACTTGACGGTATACCAAATAAAATATACAAACATCAGCGCTGAAATTCTCGCAGGACCATAATGTCATTTATTCAACCTCGCCATTCATGAAAAAAATGCCTGCGTTTTTCAAACACAGCCACATAACCATTCTACTAAAATATTCCAACCCAACTATGTCTGATATTCGCCCGATCTCTCTTCTAGTCGTTCCTTCTAAGATCTTTGAAAAATTCGTCCTTGGTTCTATAAAAAGTGAAATTATTCAGAACTTCGGTCCTACTCAATTCGGTTACAGACCACGCTCATCCACGACTTGCGCTCTCATCAAAATGCAAACAGCCATCTGTGATTTTCTTGAAAGGGAGGATATGCTACAGCACAGTATTGTCATACAAAGACATTGACTGTCGCCTGCCAAAAGATGTTAACCTGTTTGTTAAAAGTTATCTCAAACAGCGCACTCATCAGTTCGATTAGGCAATCCATCTCAGCAACCAGGCACAAGTCGAGTCGGGAGTTCATCAGGGCTCCATCCTCGGTCCATATCTATTCGCCCTTGCCACTAGCGACTTTGGAAAATGCTTCTACTGTCGTCTTCAAATACGCAGACAATACTAACTTTTTCCATTGTATTCAAATTGTTCTAACGAACACGTTATGAATGAGCATACACACCTAATCAACTGGTCACACTCGAAATGTTTGAAACTGAACCATACCTGAGCGGCTAAAATTTTTCGGGGGGACAAGTCTGACTTTTGACCCCTTCCCCCTTTTTTCAAAAGTAAAAATTACCACCAAATTTTTCACCAAGAAATTTACTTGTTAACTCTCTTTTGCCATGCGCTTTACAAATATTTTTTTTGGTATTACTCATTAACTTGGTATAAAACACTGAAGTTACCTTGCGACCACAGCATTATGAACATTATTTCAAGACAACATAGAGTCCACAGCACTTAAAATGTATTGCTATCTATTATCTATATTATCTTGTGTTATAATCTCAAGCGCCCACAGTCAGGTGTATACTTATACCTGATTGTGTGCACAATGAGATTATATATGTGTTAGATTAACAGTCTGCCTCATAGCTGTTGTTATGATGGCCTTGTTTTCTTTAAGGTAGGTACTTAGCTACGGCAGCTGTACAATCTTGGTACAAGGCTAACATCATTCATTGCAAATGGAAAGAAGATTCCTCACGCAATTATTTTGCATAAAATTGATGGAAAGGATGGCACAAAATTTCACAACAGTTTTCAGTTTTCTTATCGCAGCTCTTCAATTTTAGTAGGAAACAGAAAAAAAGAACTTAAAAGAAATATATTATTGACATGATTGTGTAATCCAGGAAAAATTATTTTAAAAATTTGGCACCTCACAGTTGGCTCAGTAAAACTACGATTTGAGAGACTATGATGTAAAAGCACACATGGATCACAGTATTAATAGGTGCACAACTTCTGTTGAACCATTTATGTTTGACACTCAGGTGCTCCAAATGACTGCAGTGCAGCTTCACTTATTTTGAGTGAAATTTTAAGTTCTTCAATTCTTCTTCCAGTAGAATTGGACCTTCAATGACACTTGTACACTTAAAAATTCTGAAATTTTATCTGACACCTAAAAATATCGGATTCAGCAATTTCATCAGGATCGCATAGTGAATATTTAAAATTCGTTGGGTTGCATCTGAAGCATCTGCTGTTGAAAATCCAATAAAATCATATTCAGGGGTCCTAGAGGATTTATTACTGATAAAGAATCCAAATGATGATTTCCACTTTCGCACAGTAGAAGAAAGGAGTTATCTGCTGAATCAATTAAAAAATTAATATTTTCTAGTTTACATACACTTTGTTTTAGACATGTTACTATCAAAGAAACTACAGTCTTCCACGGACATTCTTCCAAAAATTATTTCAATATTGAATGATTTTCCACATAACTTGAATAGTCGGAAGTCAGCAAGTGGATTACACGAATCAACACTCTTTGGTAATGCATATTGTGAGGTTCATAAATGTCAGTTGTGGAATGATTTTTAGCTAATGAATTTTATGTTAAGACAATTACCTATGATGAGATCTATTTAAAAAAGTGACTTTCCACATATAGACACTGTCGCGGCGTAATGTTTGACAATTATTGGAAACATTTGACAATTACTTTTCAATTGAAGAGTTTGAGGTATATCATGCATTTGTAACCACACATTTACCAAAGAATATATTTGACTGCGATAATACTACGTAAATGAACTTCATGTTTATTTATGTCAATTTTAAGAGACACTACTATCAGGAATGACTGTAGAAATCTTTTGAGTGTTATTATTGAACACACTGATTTTCAGTTGTACCAAAGAGCTTCTTCAACAAAGTTTTGGTCAATGTTTTTGGTTACTTAAACCTTGCCATGAACATAAGAATGCCATATAGTATACGGACCACACTAATCATTCCAATTTCTTCTTCAGATGCTGAAAGGAGATTTTCAGTTTTGAAGCACATTAGGTATGATAGAAGGTCATCACTCTCTGCCGCAACAATTGATGCCAAATTCTGGGAAAAGTCTGGACACTGGTTAACTGATTCTGGTGATAAAAGTGGCTCCAGTTCCAGCAGAAGAGCACTGTCAGCAATTGAAAGACAGATTGCTGATGATTACATTGAAAAGGAAGAGAATGTTAGTGTTATCAGCAATTTAGTTTTGTAAATAAAACAGTAGGGCAGAACAGTAACCATTTAGGTAAATGTGTATATTGTTGCTCAGAAAGAAACCACACATATTCTATAGATACTTTTTATAATGCATATATTTTCATAATATAGTGTAGAATACATACACCTACATTTACATGTAGAGAATATGATTACTTCATTGTATTTGCATAAATTAACTGTTAATGCTTAACTTCACAAGTTCTCAATGCTTCATATTACCAATTCTTCTCCTCTACCTTCTTTCCCCCATCCTTTTTTCTTTTCACCTCCTCCCCCTTTTCATTCTTTCTCCCACTCCTCTATTTATACTTTTTTCTACCCTCTTCTCTTCTTTCTTTAAAAGTTAAGAAACCTGTTGATGTACTGAAGGCATTTTTCAGTGATGTTTTGGACAGCACCTGAATATAGGTAAGGGGTGACTATGGAAAAAGAAAATTTGGAAAATATATTGTCAGTTGGAAAATTTTCCTTTAGATTTTAAAATATTACCTCTCATGGATGTGAAATTATTTACAGGTACCATAGCTCCTGATATTTAAAAATCAAAGTTAAAAATAGTATAAAACAATGGATTGAAAGCTACACAAACTTTCCAAACAATCATAGAACTCTTTCAATACTAAAATTACTGGATGAAATTGCTCAACCTTTGGAAGATCATCTATAAATTCAACAGGGATTCCAGTTAATCTTCAAAATACAAAAAATTCCTATTTGAATATTTTTTAAAGGGATATTATAATGTTCTTCAGATAGTGTTCAAGTCTCTAGTTAGACTAAGCCTCAAAATATTTGATATAAGAATTTTAGTCATTGCTTTTGAAAGTAAAATTCTACAGAGGCAATATTTAAGAATGCAAAGGCTTTTTAGTTTATCAAATAGATTTGCATAAAATATAGGAAATTTGGTTGTTATATTATTAGTCTGTGAGCCAGACCAAAAGTGTCAGAAAAGGTGTGATGGACATCTGAGAATGGTAGCTTAGTGCCCAAATGGATGCCATCTTTGAAACCACCCAGCTCGAGCATGTATATGTGCATCTGGACTTCTATACTAGCTATCGATGTGTGGTTGATTACTAAATATACGTCCAATGTGTACTGTCTAAATAAAAATAATATGAAGCATTTTGTTTTAGATTAATTATTATTATTAATACGAGAACAACCTATGCTATACAATAATACAGTGCACACAAAGTTAATCATCAGAGTCATTGGCATCCTGAGCCATGATAGCATCATCCTGCACCATATTGGAGCATCCCTGCAGCTTACACAACAATGCACTTCAACCCATTCTGTATGCAGGAGCAATCTGATGGTTGACATGTCCTTCTGCATGTGCATGAGATGAGATTCAAGATGACATCTGGAGCTGGTAGACCAGCCATCCATCAGATTATGAGTGAACTGCCATCATCTAGTTCCCAGCCATGTCCTGCTGATGGTGCTGGGATGTCTGGCAGATTTTCAAGGCTGCATCGCCAAATAGCCACCTGATAGTTGGCCCTTAGCATATGCTGCATCAAGGAGTCTTCACAAGGTGGCAATTGTCCAGATTCAATCTGGCCCTTCTTGCACAGAACATGTGATAATGAATGCTATTGAAGACATCTGTTGGTACATTCCATGAAGATCCTAGATCTGTGAATGCTTGAAGATACAGATCATTCACTTGCAGAAGCTTCAAAGCCTTTATCTTTCCTTGGCTAGCCAGAGTACTGACAGTGTCACACCCACTCCATGCATGAAGCCCTGGCAATGCACTGCAAACTCCAGACCCCAATACCGCAGACAACTTTCCAACGTCAATCATTCTGACTCTAACCTTTGTTTCTCATCTAATAAAGAGCTGACTATTGATGGTTCTGCTGAGATGAAGACTGATGATAAAATGTCAGTGTCATCTGCCACTAAGATGATCGTCTTGTAGTGGGTAACAGCGTGCTTTGCATGGAGAAACATACACATGTCTGCTTCCTTGTGGCTACATTTGAGTGCTTGCACCAACTACCAGACATTTGTCAACACAGGTGACATACAGTGTTCTGTTGCCTAGCTTTTCATGATTTGTTTCATGTTTCCATGAGTCCAACAGAGACACAACCAGTTTCTCCTTTGTCTGGCTGCAAGCAAGGAGACACTGCCAGTTCATGATTTTGTGTGCGGGTCTGATCTCAATGATACTGATGCCTTTATTTGAACAGCAGTTCACATGCTCAGCTGCTTTGATGGATTCTTCTGTGTATGTGTCAAAGACAACATTGATGCACTCACTGCCTTGATCAGCGTGAAGCGCTGCAACAAGGATGCAGTCAGATAGTTCTTCAAACGTGTTGTTCTCGCCATGCATCTTTTATATGAGAATCATTGCATCAAATATTGTTGCACTTTGCTTGTCAGCATTCTCGGCTGGTTCCACAAGACCTTCCATGTGTTTAGCAAGTGCAGCTTTATTCATTTTTTTCATTGACCCATCAACGTTTGCCAAAGACCATAGTAATGGCCCTAGTGGGTGACAAAGGACAAGTTGCATGTTGAGGTTCCTTGTCTGGGTGATGAGTATCATAGTGGCAAACAGTTGTCTGTCAGCTCTCAGGACGATCTCCTTGTTTGTGGCCTTCACAACTTTGTGCTTCATCTTACCAAAGGTCTTCAAGTTTAGCTTCTTCACTGTATCATAAAAGTCTGTTCCCTCTGTAAGACATTTCTGGAAGATTTGATATGTTGCTTCCCCCTTTTGCAGGCCATTGAGTAGGTCATTAGAAATGTCCTCCCTCGCAGCCACTCTGGTAGATATACTGAGAAAACATGGCAGATCATTGGCGAATGGATTGGTCCAGTCATTTTCCAGTAGATCACAGATAGCTGTGATGCCAAACTCATCACATTTGATGCAAGAAGTAGACAAGTCAGGGTGCTTGGCATGAGATGTGTTGCTGCCTTTCACAAGGATAGTTTCTTGTAGTTGCCTCAGTGCAGCAGCCTGATTGTCTGCAGTTAGATAGTATTGTTACACAGCCCCTTGTCTAAGACTAAAACCTCAGGTTCCTCCAGCTGTTTGCATATCTTTGTTGACTGTTTCTTCTGTTGTCTGATCAACAGCGATTCTGGCAAATGGATTCCCTGGTCTAAGCTGTATGGAGAAGTAGCCTTGATTGAAATGCCTGTACAACTCAGGGCATGTTTCGTGGAGTTGCGTCATCTGTGCATAGTACACTGGTAGATATCTAGCGTAGTTCACCTTGTTCATGGCCAAACACCAAGGGATCACTCTTCTGACACAAGCCAAGTGAAGCATCCAGTCGGCTTCTCTATATGCACAAATCAACCCCAGCAGGATCTCTACCATATTAATTAAACATGTCTTGATTAATTCCCCCCATTTAAATACATATAAAATGGCACATGCTAAACTTATTCCGGATATAGCTCTTTAAATGCTGGAAAGATTTTAATGAAACTACTTTTAAATTATCCAGCTAATTTTTTAGAACAGTTTTTTAAAAAAGAACATTAAAATCCATTGAGTTTTACCAATAAAATTTAAGAATAACTGATAAAAACGTGAAAGATCTTAACATGTAAGTTATAGTGTGTAACAAATGATTTGAATTGTCGCCAAATGTAAACAAACTAAACAAATACCAGTGTTTTAAACCAAAAATTGCTATCTCTGATTCTATACACTCTAGAGGGCTGAAACTTGGTATATAAATACTTTCGAACCTTGCGGATTTTAAAGCTTAAAACCCAGACCCTAATATTATGTTGAACAAGAGATAGAAATATTTAAAAAATTCGAAAAAAAACTCACGGCACACATGTCCTTGGCTACAGGCCTGCACTAAGCTACTCTTTTCAGATGACCATCATGCATTTCCTGATACCTGAGATATTGCCATAATGAGAATTACTCCCCCCCACCCCCGCCGGAGCATTCACTTCAAAATATGGCTGATTGGCTCATGGACTATATATTTTGATGTTATATTTTTGTTTGTAGTTATGGATAGCAAAGTGAATCAACCTACTGCTTCTGTTACTCCAGAGAGTTCTACTGCACCATCTTCAGGTACAATTTGTTTTCAAATAGAAATATAGCCATCTGATGAGGCCTATAAAGGCCAAAAATAGCTGTCCTGGGCTATCATTAACAAGTAATATAAATAAGTAGTATAATTTTATCCAAGTAGACTAATTTGCTAAGTAATACAAATGCATAAAATTTGAAAACAATGATTGATTAATATCATTTTGGCCAAAACATATTGTTGGTAAGGGAGGGTGGAATACTATTTCCTGGTGAATTTCCATTGGTTGGAACCAAGATAGAATACTGCATCTTTTAATTTTGGAATAAAATTTCTAAGAGATAATTTTAAATACTCAGTTAGTTGTGCCCCCTATAAATGTTTTTCATTTATTATTTTTTTAAATAAAAATCTAATTTACTAAAAAGAAATGTGATAGTTTATATGTCTAAAATTGTATGCAAATTAAGCACAGGGTAGTTCATTAGAATTACTTCAAATTTAGCATGTTCAATTCCATTTGTGATACATTCATGCCAAATAAAATGACATAAATTGAGGTCCACAGATTTGAGAACAAGCCCATCTTAATCGCACTAGTACACATATCATTTTTATAATTTCTTGTTGTTATTTGTGTGTCCATGTTTTTATAGATTATTCTTTTCACCCCATGAATATTACTATTACCAAAATCTTAACCCATATACATACCAAATCACTTTCATACATTAGTCTCCACTTTAACAGCCCTGACCATCAAATTTCTTTCCTCAAGATTCAGCTCATTTATATTTCTTTTCTTTTAATTCCATCATCAAACAATTATCTCATTGGTGTCTTAGGTTAAATTGTGATATTACCGATTCTTTTAGTGAAACCATTCTACTTAAATATTCCATATAGCACTAACAGTACACTGATTTCCAATTACATCCATAAATACTTCAAGCATATCTACAACATAAACATGGTCACTCTTTTAATATTCTTTGTTCATCCAATCCATTCAGCAAACATCGTTATGAACATTACAATTATTGTACGCATGCCATCGCATAGAAAATGCCTCCCACACATTTTGCGACCTTCTTGACTGCAAGGACAAATGTAATCAAACAAAAGGCGTAAAACGACTTAAAAACTATATACCATTCAATAAGTAACATTTTCGTTATCAAAATCTAAATAAGTTGCTCATCAACATCGACAACAGAGCTAAGAAATGTAAGTTTTCAAAAATAACGAAATACGCAATATGGACGGACACAAAAGTCAACGTTGAAAGCACGTTGATCCCTCCGGACGGGTACTTTTCGTTTTGCCTTCCCATTGTTGTATTTTAATTAGGATTACGTAATCAGGTAAACTGAAATTCGTTGCAGTTGGCCTTACTCACATGTTTCGCTTCGTCTGATACGCAACATTAATTCAACTAAAATACCAAAATGGTTTTATGCTGCAGATAATCCTAACCCGGTGAAAACATATCACTGAGGAATGAGAGGGCCCTTCTCTTCAGACATAAAACGGAAAATGTCATCCCTAATAATGGTAACCAAACAGTTTTGTTCAAGTAAACACTTCCATAGAAACCTGTCATCGAGATCTGATTATTTTTAACTTTTGTTTACTGCAATGAATATTGTAACAAAACCTTTGCAATAGACATCTTTGTGTTGATATGCAGAGAAATTAACAAAACATTTTATCTAACAGTGAATAGATTGACCAATTTCTCACCTTGGAATATAATAAGAAAATTCAATTTCCAGTCTTCAATAGAACGATTTTGCAATCTCTGGATGCTCTCTTCAAGAAGCTTTTCTCTTGACAGCACCAGCGGTAGCGATGGCGGGATGCTATCATCAGCTGCATTGGGACCTCCAGCCTGGAAAACAACAAAGAAGTTCACCCTATCAGTCATATTGGTAGGCAAAACTGGGTGTCAATTAGGTTCTTAGTGGCCTAGTCCGAAATATCTGCGTGAACTTGACCAATCTCTAATTGAAAATTCCACAAAAATCACGGCTAACTGTGTTTCCCAATATTTGCCTCCTCAGGTACAAACATTCAAATCGTTTGGTGCGGAGGTCCAGTTAGCGAGTCAAATAAATCATGGAGCAACAAAAACAATCGATATTTTTGAACAAAATCACCCTAAATTTGAGATGTAGGTACATAGAATTAGGAAGAGAGTTGGAGAATAGCAAGTGCCTCAGTTGAGGCCCACCGAAAAGGGGGCCTCAATTTTCTAAAGTAAATTTCTTCACCATTCAGTTTTTAATCATTTAAAATAATTTATTAGTGTTTAGCTCAGTTCTAGCGTTCAGGCATTAAACTTAAATTTAAAAAAACACATTTTTATTGCCTCTGCCGGGTTTAGCACCACAATCAATGGATTTTAATTTCTAACGATGGAGAAAACTTTTTCACTTGGCACACTATTAAAGTATCAGATCAATATGAAGTTAAATTTTCCATTTTCCTATCCCAATATTGCGCCAATATCAATCATTATTTTCAAAATTACTTACAATTTAGGAATTAAACTTTCTTACTTAC
Organism: Parotoplana pacifica; assembly: GCA_034780595.1. Lineage (NCBI taxonomy): Eukaryota > Metazoa > Platyhelminthes > Proseriata > Otoplanidae > Parotoplana > Parotoplana pacifica. The sequence goes on from JAUYWI010056311.1 coordinate 28,838, forward strand.
CGAGGAAATCGGTTTAAAAAACAAGACAGTCCTCATATTAACATATCGGAGAAAGGAATAGAAGAACCGAGAGTTCTAAAGAGCGAGGTACAAGCAACCATAAAGAGAAACTTCAAGTGTGGAATGCAATGGGAATGAACGAAAACCCATCAAAGCTCCTGAAGGCTGGCGGAGAAGTGACAGGGTAACGAAAGAAATTATTGATGGACAGTTACCCTGCCAATGGTATCGGGAACAGAAAACTGTCCTAAATACATGACAATCAATCTCATTAGTCATGCTTCTACAGGGTTGTTGGAGATTCTTCGGCAAAGGTTGCAGAAGAACGGTTGCACGCCTGGTTAAAGGGGCAGTCGATGCAATTCTAGTTTTAAGAAATATGATTTGGTTTCTTTTTGTGGACTACTCATGATAAACTTGGTGAGTTTTGAGTTCCATCACATCTTATATAAAGCTGTCGGTGTAGTTAGAGTTCAAGACCAGAAGACCGAGCCCTTT
>JAUYWI010056312.1:0-16798 GCA_034780595.1 Parotoplana pacifica
ATGTCTAAAGAAATATAAAATTGCAAATATCTCTTAAAATACTGAACATACACTGCAATTCAGCATCTCATATGAAAGAGGAGACCAAATTGAATCAGAAAATTAAAAAAATGCCAGGGGGTATTCTAGAAAATGCAATCTGACTTCAAATTTAAGATGATTTTTAATGGCTGACTATGTCTAAAGAAATATAAAATTGCAAATATCTCTTAAAATACTGAACATACAATGCAATTCATAAAAATGTATACTCTATGATGCGGGTGGTATTTTAATTGTGTAAGTGCAAGTATACACTTTTAAATGACTTATCTTTCAAATGTTCATACAGCAAATTTATCTGACAGGTTGAGTGAGTAGTGCCCACTATTATTATTATTATTTTTTATTGGTTTTCCATGGATTTTCTAATGAGGTGACATACCAATTTTGGAGGTGATAATAGTTACAATTTTTGTTTGTATTATCATCATAGTATGCAGTGGTGGCATGTCATATTCATTTTGATAAGAAATGTTATCTTTCTCTTAAAAAAGGGTATTTTACCTGTCGTGTTTGAGGCACAGATTTCAATTATACCTGCCTCTGCTTTTCAGACTAACTATATAACGTCTTTGGTTTGAGGTCACTAATAATAACGTTAAATTTGTCATCAAAGCTTATTGACAAACCAGTTGGACTTGAAACAAACGACCTCCTATTTAATGTAGAAAACTATATACAAATTCTGTGTTATGATTTTGAGTGAGTGACTAGCATGTTGGATAAGCCCCAATTATCTCCGCTTGTTTCTGTATTTTGTTGGCTAGTAGCAGCTGTACGAGTATATTAGCAGAATAATTTGGTCAAATCTTTTCAATTATTATAAACAGACAGCAGAGCCATCCTCGATAATGTTACGTACATCAATAGCCCGGAAGGGTTATTATGTATGAATTGGGGTGTTTTTTAGGCAGAAAAAATATACTTTGGAAGCTCATAGTTTGAAAACTACTCAACCCATTTTAACGATGTTTATTTTAAAATAGGGGGCTTTTGCAGTAGTCTAAATTATCCTATTTAAGAAACCCTTCATAGGAGGCAGTATAATAGACACAGGTTTTAAGATAATCCTTTTTCTTCTTCCCTAGACTCAAAATCTGGTGATCAAATTTCAGCCTGGTTATTATAAGATACACATTAGTTGGTTTGTCCATTCGTCTTGATGTGCCTTTTGATCATTAAAACCTATAATGACCTATGCATAATATTGATTTTTATAACTTTAAGTTAGTTTTTAAAGGTCAAATTTTCATATCTCTAAAATTATTGAATCAATTGCTTTGAAATTTAGAACATTGATTTGCACCTGTAAGAGAAACATATTCTTAAAATTTCAAGTTCGTGGGTGACGTGACCTTTGGTTTGGACCAACTGAAAGGACAGAAAGTATCAATTTGAAATGGACTAGAACTGAACAATAATAACAACTTTTGATATTCAATAATTCAAATATTATTTAGCTCCTTTCAATTAACTTACAACAGTATGTTTGGTCTCCTCAAATTTGACCTATATAATAGGGCCGACAAGAAATGATTTTTTTACATTAATTTAGGTTTATTACTTAGCATTTTTAAACTCGTAAATATCATATTCTAGAATTATATCACTGTTTTTTTAAACAAAACAAAAATTCATTAAATATCCATTTTTGTTGCTGAAATATTGAACTATTGAAAAATCAATATTTAGATCCCATGACGTCACAATCCAATATGTCAACATTTTATAGACTATAAATGTATTACCACTGAACATAAAATATACTCTTTATCTGTCGAGTGACAATATTTGCAAAGTCACACAATCCATTATGGAGGCAAATTCAACAATTAGCATCATAATTGAAGACATACAGAAGCATTGTCTTCTACATATCAATGTATATAATTTAAAAGTTGTAGATATACACTTTTAGTATCTTTTCAAACCATTATTTGACAAAAAGGATTATTGATGACGTCATAGATAGACTATATAGTATCCAAAATAGAGACAATTTTAATAATCTGTTTTTTCAAGTTATTCTTTAATTATTTGTTATTTTAATTTTTGAGATCGAATTTATTTTGATATATTATTTGCTAGTACATAGTTATGTACTTATTAGCGCTTAGTGTGTTTTCTAGGAATGCTCAAAGTACAATAGCAGAAATTCATTTTTAGCAATATCGTAAATTACACCAGTGTGTAAATTTCTAGACATTAAGGTGTAAGTGTTGTGCTATCGAATAGAGCGATATTTCAGGTTATATTGCTCTTAATAAATGTTTAGTTTCCTTATACATAGATGAGTTAGATACCAGCTATAGGAACCACGTTCTTGTTAGCTTATCTCGTCTGGCAGACAAAACAAAGAACTGTTTATTAAGAAGATGAATATGCAATAAAAGTGTTTGTAGGTAATTATAGAACTATGTAATTTTACTTAGTAGTTTGTTTAGTAGCTAGCCTGAAAATTCAAGATATCATTATCGCTATTAATGACAAAGTTTTACTATGTTCCTATTCAAAATTGAAGTTTCATAAGATATTGCCACTGAATTATAAGGTAATTCATAAACTATAAAATTACCAATATAAAACAATTTAATAACAAAAAATGCAAAAAACAAGAAAATAGAAAAAACAAGGTTTTAAAGGAAATGTATGAATTTTTGGGTAATAAATGATTAAAGCTCAATAAAATATACAGAAACAAGGTTTAGTATGAACCAAATTAGTTTTTAAAATGGTAAAAGTAAACAAACAGGTAAACCAATGTATACATAAAAAGTGATTTATTTTATGCAGTGTAGCCTAAGTGGTTTAGAGTGAAATGTTTAAAGTGGTAGAAGCTGATTGGGGTATACAAAACTATATTAGAAACAGCTACTTGTAACTATTTTGTCACTTTCACTTTTTAAGTATGCATTGGTTTATCTGTATATATAAAAAATAATTTGGTTCATATAAAACCTGGTTTCCATACTTTTTTGCGCTTTGATCATTCAATATCCAACAATTCATACATTTCCTTTAAAAACTAAGTTTTTTTCTATTTTCTTGTTATCATTATTAATCAATACATAGAACCATAGAGTTTTAGTTTATAGACGGTGATAGAAGGTTTGAGGTTATCTTCTGTTTATTTATTCATAAAGTTTTAATTTGACGATTTGTTCATACGCAGTCTTTTTTATTTTAATGCATTAGCTCATGTAAATCTGTTGCCATGCCCCTTTCCAAACAATCCTAATTCTTCTTCTTTAGTGACCATAATACTCTTTTGTGTATTGTTCATTCTGACACGATGCAGTTCAGTTGTTCTGTGAAATACAGTAATAGTTTAGAATAGGCGAAATAAACTCACAATAATTAGAACCAAGCGCTAAAACTTTTACATACAATTTATTAAAAAAGTCCTGATATTTTGTTAGTCCAGTCAATGTGTATTAAAGGGTGAAGATTTTTGGTACAAAATTCCGTATTGGGGTACTGTTCCTGTGTTTCTCTGCCGCCGTGTCACAAAAATGTCCACTTCTGCAGTGGGGCCAAAATAGTAAGTAATATTACTTATAATGGAATTCCTTTCGATGGCTTACTAATAAGGGAATTGCTATCGATGGCTTTCTTATAAGGGAATTGCTATCGATGACTTACTTATAAGGGAATTGCTATCGATGGCTTACTTATAAGGGAATTGCTATCGATGGCTTACTTATAAGGGAATTCCTTTCGATGGCTTTCTTATAAGGGAATTGCTATCGAAGGCTTACTTATAAGGAAATTGCTATCGAGGGCTTACTTATAAGGGAATTGCTATTGATGGCTTACTTAATAAGGGAATTGCTATCGATGGCTTTCTTATAAGGGAATTGCTATCGAAGGCTTACTTATAAGGGAATTCCTTTCGATGGCTTTCTTATAAGGGAATTGCTATCGAGGGCTTATTTATAAGGGAATTGCTATCGATGGCTTACTTATAAGGAAATTCCTATCGAGAGCCTACTTAAACAAATTTCAATAAATGACGATAAAAGCAGTATGAACCATTCTACACCAATGACAGTTGACTTTTAGATAGTTGAAAATGGGCCATTTTGAGTGATTTCTTTAAAGAATTAAAGAATTAAATAACTTCTTGACTTCAAATTCATACCGCTTTTGCACACTTTATAGTGTTGATTCAGAAGGAGTACTTAATTTTGTCAAAAATTGGTTTTATATTGTTTGCTTTTTCAAATTATTTCTCCTCTATCACGGATATATTCAGAAGAACCATAATCAGATGAATCGATTCTAATAAAAATTGGCACCTTTTGAAGAGATGATTAAAATTTGGTTGTCAGATTCTAGGCCTGGTGGCTAGGGACGTCAATTTGGCATAGCAATGAAAAAGATGTAATCCATCTAAGTTGATTTTATGCGTATTTAACCATATGAACCCCTAAGTTGGCATTTAAGTTGTTTGAAAGATCATATTAAAAACGTGTATGACGATAAACAATTAATTTGTTACAGTAAATCGGGTGATCGATTCCGAATTATAGTACATCACAAAATTGCACAACATTAGGCATCAGTTTAGTCATTTCTAAGATTTCCCAATCTACTTGTTCTAAAACTAGGTTACTTGTTTCAATGAACTTTCTTCTTGATCCAGAAATGAATTCATTTAAATTTAAATTACTACATTTCAAGAAAAAAAAACTAGTAGGCATTTTTATTTCCATGTAACATTTAATTTGGGTACAGTGGGTATAAGATGGGATAGGATGTGTAATATTAATTGCGGGGAGTTGGTTTGTTATTTAAAGAGACAACAGGGTCTGATTTTAACCAAGCGTGTACTGTGAACTAATTAACATCTTTCCGCTGCAGCATGGTGTAATCGCAAAGTTGGTTACTTCATCACCGCAAGTAATTATTCAATTTAAATTAAAATTAATTAAAGTGCCTACTAAATGATAGATTGTTGCTGTACTTTGTCGGCTTTCTACATACATAACTTACTATATAAGATCGAAGATTTGTCAGATACTATTGCGGATATCTTCCTATATTGCCCAAACAACTAGTTATTGCCCAAATTGCCTAATCATCAAAATAATATGACTTTCTCTATTAAAAAAATGCGGACGTAATATTGCCCAGGCCTGAAAGAGGAGCGGTATTACCTTAAATGTACTATTACCATATTTCTAAATATATAAACCGTGACAACCAGAGCGAGTAGCTGAAACTGGTCGGCAGTATGCATTTGGTTTGCTAAAAATCGTCATCTGTGGTTTATGTTGGAACTGACGAGACGAATGACTGCCTGGTTAGGTAAGAGTGTGTAACAAGTCAACTGATTACACAGTCACCGACTACTGCAAAGCCTTCCAAATGTAACAACATGCAGTGTCAATTGAATGCACATGTACTACCATCCGGGGCGCGTGTAGCTGCATACCAATCACATTATAGGCCTATGGGCGGTTTGTTACGCAGGCAATAGGCACCCAGGTCGGCCTGGTTGCTGTTGTAGTCGTTAGTCGTTTTGTAATGCAATAATGAATCTATTAAATAACACCATCACGGCACACATGATTTGAACATCATTGCCACCGCCCGCCCTGTGCCTGCCTTTCACATTAGCATGGCTGCTGCACCCTTGGCTTGTCGACAAAATGATGTAAGATAGACCTGCGAAGGATTAATCTGTTGGGAGGAAGGAGGGGGACAGTGGGGTGGTTTGGATAAAAGTTTCAGAAAAATATTATCGGTAACCATAATCATTTATTCTACATAAATGGAGTAAAGAAAAAAATACTCACTGTTCTTCTTTTGAAACTACTAATAGACCAAAATTTCCATTTTCCAAAGATGAATATGCCAAATAGTTCTTATTGTTCTGATTACAGTTTTCTTAAAACATAGTGACACTCTTTTATTTTTTGGGGCACAGTTTATCTGTGATAAAATATTTAGAGATAGATAAATAAACGGAGAAAATGTTCAAATACGAAAGATTTAATAAATCTTTCGTGTTATTAATGACAATATTTGTGATTTACAGATGATGATGTAATCAGTTCTCAATTAAAATAAAACCAAACCTATAATAGTAATCCATTTCCAATTATATATAGGAACAATCTAATCATTTTTATCAATCTAATAATCGTGTTTTAATTTTCTCAAAGGTTGTTATTGGAGCCACAGAACATTTAAAATCTATGGGTCTAACATACCCCGCCCTTTTGTCCTTTTGAAGAAAGTCGATGACAGATGCTAAAGTACAAAAAAGATGTTTATGCTTATCTAATCTGAAAGATTGTGTAATTCTAAACACGAGGTATTTCTCTTTATACACATGCATCCAATAGACATTTCTGACATGGCTTGGAGTGAACACATGTGCAGTAGTAGACAGTAGTAACTAAAAGCCTCGGTTGCAGCTTGTGTTGTCAACTGGGTGCCTAGAATGGCCGTTATTGTGGGAGTGGAAGCTACAAAAAAAATCTAACGAATATCAGGTTTGATTGATTATAAGAATATTTAAGAATAGATTGCTTATCTAAATGTTCATTTTGGTGCCGGTGATAATGAGCACCCAATTTTCGGCATAATTCATAGAAATGGTAGATAAATAGAATTATGACCTTAAGTAAAAACATTAACAATAGGCAATCTAAATGAAGGTAAGTTATAAAGAGAGCAAGGGCTTTAAAAAAATCTATAAGTATGCATATTTTTGTTTAAATTACCTATTTAGTCAAATATTTATTTATATAACTTAATATTTATAGGTAAATATATCTTAGGAGCTTATATGTATATATCAAGGGAGCATAAAAGTAAAATATTTAAGATTGCACTTAATTTAGTCACGAATGATTGTATTTGTCGTGGCTAATTTAAAACGTACTCGTGAGCAAATTGATTTTCTCCATACTAGAATTTATAAAGATAATAAATAAACTATTACCTAAGACAATTTTTTGAAAGAATCTGCAGTCAATATGTACCTAATAAAAGTTATTTTTCGAAATTGGATGTCGGCTCAGCATTTTACCCCTAAAATACGTTGTAGATCAAAGATAAGTGCAAATTTTCATAACATCTGGAGGTAAATTTTAATATTTATAATTACTTTTTAGTTTAATATGAAATAATTCGTTGTTGCTTTGCTATATTAATGCCCATCAACTAAGTATAAAGTAGTTTAAAAATTATAGTTCATAAACAATACTTAAGGAGTTCAGTACTCATATTTGCTTTTAAGTAGTATAAATTATTGTTATCTGTAGATTTATTAAAGAAAATCATTACATAAAATTTCTATGAAACACTAATCCAATAACTAAAGATTTAACTGCAGTTTTCATCAAATTTAAAAATAACATTATGAATATTGAATAAGTCCATATCTTCAGGACCAATTAAAAAGACTCAAACATCAATAAGTGCCTGGAAAATCCTCTGTTGGGTAAAACAGATTTTTTAAAACGTTAAATTACCTACGTATGTTATTTTACGTCATTCTGCTTTTAAAAGTTACCAAATGCAATAGCAAGAAAGAAGAATGTAGGGTCTGGTTGCTTGCTTAGCACAGAAGGTACAGTTGTTACTGATAAGTTTGTTATGTGAATTTAAAAAAAATAAATTATACCCAATATTATATATGTACAGTTGAATGAGTTTGCTATAAATTTCACAAGTGGATTTTGGTTTACTGAGAGTATAGGGGTAGCTGTTGCTTTCTGATTTATGCAGTAAAGCTAGCAGCCCAATCACTACACTGATGTAGCGCTAAAGCATATGGAATGCGCGATCTGCAAGTCTACAGAGAGATCTGATTATCAACTATTCCTCGTGATCCCAAGCGTAATGAATGGCCAGGCATTAGAGTGCAAAAATTTCGAACCGATTACGATAATAAGTAAAGTAGGTCTGTGAACAGATTGTGGTAATCCTCTACGAAGTCGAATTATGATGTGAATATGGCCCATCCAACTAGATGTATTATGCATGGCGTTATATAAAAGTGCAATAAGGTTTTATGGCTGTAATTTCCAGCAATGTAGGTTCCTACTAAACTGTAATCACACAGGTATATCAGCTTTGCTTGTCCAGTTATTGAAGGCTACACAGAGAAACGTTATCTGCGCGTAATACAGTCCACAGCTTATGGAATATGTAATAAGCATTTTTACCTGATGATTATTGAAAATGATAATATCACTATCAACAGGTTACCTTAAGCAGTTTATTTGTTCTAAATGCACTAGAGGATAATAAGTTTACTTTTCGTATAGATGGATAATTATTTTCCCTTTTATAAATCTAGGTAAATTCAATATTAAACTACATATTTGTAAAATAGGATTGATATTTGATTATCGTCAAGTCAAAACGTAGGTGCCCTAAAGGGAATCGGACATGGCGTCCAGATTAAAGATAATGTCTAAAAATACTCCTAAATCATTGTTTCGGTTGAAAAGTATTATTCGATATTCGATTTATTTGATGTAAAAATTTGAATTAATGTCACCACTATTTTTTTCATAAATTTCGGTTATTTCGTTTTTACTACTGATAAAGCAAGTTTGGTCTATCTGTAGTAAAAGCAATTCAAAAGTCAAGCATCATATAGGTCAATTTGACAAGTAACAAGATAATTAGATTATATTATGCAGGTGGAATAATGACAATGGACAAACAAAAAATACTTGAATTAACTATCACGCTTTTCTCTGGTGTACCTGAGCCAGAGTTATAAAACAGTTTTTCTGCTCTGACCCGAGCTGTGCTAATTTTGGTATAGAGATGTCGACAATGAAACAAGTTTATTGTAACCAGCCTCCCAAATAACTGTCTAAGTGTAAATCTAGTGTGCACAGTATAATTTTATGTTCTATTTGTGGTTGATACCAGCTTTGCTAGACAAAACTAACCCACTTCAACAAAAACTGCTCACTACAAATATGATACCCATATTTTTCAACTTTGTATTTTATGACGACTCAAGTGTGCACATGGCTTGCGCAGATGTGGCAGGCCATGTCTGTGGATTTCACTTTCTTCACTGTCCCCTATTATGTGCAAATTCCTCTTGCAAGATCCGTTTCTTATGTTTTTCCTTGGTTTGCTTTGACTTCATTTTCCTAGTAGTCTGTCTCCAGCGACTGTTTTCAGTAGGTTATTTCTTTTCAATATGTGACCTATCCAGTTTTTCTTACGCTTGGTAATTCTATTTAGTAGGTTCCTTTTTTCATTGATATCCATTACTACCTTCATTTGTCTTCTTGTCTTGCCATAAGATTTTTTGCATTCTTCTCCATATCCACATTTCAAATGCATAAATTTTCTTCTTATCGCTTTCAAGTATTAACGTCTTAGAACCATATAAAAGTATGCTCCAGATTAGTGTCTTCACTATTTTCTCCTTTGGTTATACTTTCAGACTCTTGATTTGTGTAAATACAGTCTTTTTTTCTATTGCTGTTCTAGTTCAAATTTCTTATTAATCTCTTCTATCTGATGTAATTATTTCTCCCAAATATTTGAATTCTAAACTTGTTCTACTTGTTGGCCATTCAGACTAATGTTGACTGGGTCGTTTCCCATTCTTCATATTCTTTACGCTGATCCTCAGATTGATTTTTTTTATTTATGAGTTGTTGTAGTCCCTGTTCAGTGTCTGCTATTGTCCCTTGATCATCCGCAAATGGCACTTCTTGTATTAACTCGCCACCTCTCTTAATGGCCTCATTGACGTCAAATGCGTTCAGTATAGACTGAGAATAGTAGTGGTGATAACAAACATCCCTGCCTTACTCCTTGTCCTATCTCCCCTGGATCTGATTCGATATTTTCAATTGTTACGTTTGCCGTTTGATTAATGTACAGGTCTTGAATGAGTCTTCGGTGTTTCCAGTCAATTTATATTCTTTTGAGTATTTCCATGAGTATTTTTCAAATCACTTTCCCAAATGCGTTTTCAAATTCAATGAAGCACATACATATGTATATATATCGTTATTGTGTTCTATGATTCTTTCTATGATTGTTCGAATTGTTCCTATGAATTCCCTGGTTCCACATCCACTTCTAAATAAAAATTGTATTTTCCTATGTAATTGTTGACTTTTATCTCTTTGGCATTATTTTTGACGCATGTGATATTATGGTCCGAACATTCAATTGCATTAAGTTTCTACTTTAATGGTATTTTAATTGATTTGTAGAAATCATTTGGCCATGTTCCTGTACTGTACATGTCATTGCAAATGTCGGTAAACCGTTAAAATGCAGTTGGTCCAAGTGCCTTCAGTAATTCAGATGGTATGTTATCCGCTCCTTCGCTTTTATTCTTTTTCATATGTTGGATGGCGTCTTCTATCTCACTGCGGAGGATTGATGGGCCTTAGGAGTCATCGTCAATTTGTTCTTCATTTTCTAATTGTAGTTCTTCTTTGTATTGTAGTAGAGATCTTCAATATATCCTTTCCATTAATTTTTAATTTCACTTTAATTTGTGAGTAAACTTCCTTCCTTATTTTGAATAATGTATCCTTTATCTTATGGCATTTTGAATTCTGTGCATTTCTTGATTTTATGATACATTAAGTTCGTTTTCCTTTAATTTCCATGTCATGAATGGCCTGGCATGATTTTCGCCACCAATTATTGCGTGTTTCATGTATTTCTCTTCACAGTTCATTATCTAGTCTTCTATTGTTCCGTCCATTCTCATTATTGATGTTTTTCCATTTTCTACATTCCACAGTTTAGCAATCATCCCTCCAACCATTATTCATGTTTTTTAAAGGTGTATCTTCTTTCTGTATCCAATGGTTGTTTTAGCTATTCCATTTGTCATTCAAGATATCTAGTCTTCTTGTTGTCAAGTGTTCGTCTACTTGAGTGGTATATAAATCGTTTTTGAAATTTTCAATATTCCATTTCTTCTGTGGTTTTCTCTGTCGTATCTTCTTGAACTACAAATTTGTCTTCATGATTATTAAGTTGTGATCATGATTTCTTTACGCTATTTCTGTCAATCTGATATAGAGAAATATTTCCAGGGCTCTTCGATGTGTATCGTCTTCTCTTATCTTGTTGGAATATTGTATTTTTCAATACTAATTGATATTGTTTGCAGAAATCCACGATTCGTTGTACTCTTATGTTTCTTGTACACAATCCAAAGTTTTCTTTACCAACTGCATTCCAGTCTTACGGCAGAATTAAGTTATTTTCTTTGGTATCACGTACTAAGATCGTATATCTGAGCGTACATTTCTTCAATTTTGCCTTTGTGTTGTAGACTGGTGATCATTAAAAGTCTGTTACTTTTCTTGACTGTCTTAATGATTTTTCCAGCGTGGTGTCTGTCGATGATGATTGCTACTCCTCTTTGTTGCTACCTTCCCTTGAGTAGAAAATTCTGAATCCGTTTATGTTGAATCCACCGTTGCCTTTCCATCGGGTTTCGCTGAGTCCTAATAGGTTAATTTGTGTTTCTTTATTTCTTCTTGAATATGCATCGTTCGCGTGTTGCAAGTGTCAGACCGTAGTTCGTGTTATGGGTTAATAGCACCTACTTATACGGAGCGGAAACCTGGACATTGCTAGAAAAAGACAATAAGAAAATTGAAGCGCTAGAAATGTGGATTTGGAGAAGAATGCAATAGATAACATGGAAAGACATGAAGACAAATCAAAGAAAAAGGCAGCATGTTCGAAACAATAATCAGAAGAATGAAGAATTGGATTGGACATATAATACGTGGAGAAGGAATGGTCAAAGCAATTCTGGAAGGTCGATTTCTAGGGAAACGTGGAAAAGGAAAACCAAGAAAGGGGGTGTTAGAAGAATTCAAACCAACCACCTATAGAGAATTGAATGACCGGGCAGCTAACCGAGAAGGATGGAAAAAGTGGATGCCATAGAATTGAACCTGCCTAATAACTGATTCAGCAGAACACACTGTAGATAGAAAAGTATTGTGCATTATGTAGTTATATTATATAAATTAAGATTTTTGTGTTTTTTTAGCTTAATAGACAAAAAAATTGTTAGCTACTTATCTAATTAACGACAACCTGGCAACGACTATAGTTAATTTGGTACAAAACAATTCTCAATAAGTCATATCATATATTGCAATCATTACTTTAGTTAAAGAAATATTAAAATTGATACACTATTTCCATAATTAATAGAAAACGATCATATCATATTGTTTGAACTAATATTCAATTTCTATTGTCTTCACAATATAATGTGATATACATAATGGAGCGATTTCATAAAAGTGCAATAATTAAATTCTGCAACTGACATAGATGAGTTGAGATAATTGGACAAATTGTTGGCTAATTTGATATTTTTCTACTTTATTAGCAGTCACAAATCATATTTGACAGGTCTATTTTCAATTCATTAAAATAATAATTGCCCAATATTGCTTTTTCCTTATTTGTTTTTTATCTGAGTAATTGGTTTCATAAATTGTAGTGTGTTCAGGTATATAATAATATTATCCAAATACTATTCGTAAACAATTACGGCTAATAATATTCAATATAATTTATTAATTTATAAAACTTTAGTTTTAAAAAAACTGTCTTTGATGCAAACATACGTATGTTTGAAAATTTGATATTAGTTTGACGATATTTAAAGTGGGTTGTACTGGTGTCTTAACATGAAAATTGGCTAAACCTTATTACCGTCTAAATATTTTATTAAGGTTATAAAGATAATTATGTATGTAAGTGGGAATCAGTTTGGTAATTCACTAAAATGATTTGGAATACATGGGCTATTCGATGGCCGCCCAATAGAGGTGATCCTCTTGAATGGCCTCCCGATAGATGTGATCCACTTGAATGGCCTCCCAATAGATGTGATCCTCTTGAATGGTCTCCCAATAGATGTGATCCTCTTGAATGGCCTCTCAATAGATGTGATCCTCTTGAATGGCCTCCCAATAGATGTGATCCTCTTGAATGGCCTCCCAATAGATGTGATCCTCTTAAATGGCCTCCCAATAGATGTGATCCACTTCAATGGCCTACTAATAGATGTGATCCTCTTGAATGGCCTCCCAATAGATGTGATCCTCTTGAATGGCCTCCCAATAGATGTGATCCACTTCAATGGCCTCCTAATAGATGTGATCTACTTCAATGGTCTCCCAATAGATATGATCCACTTGAATGGTGTCACAGAAGTTACGGTTCACTTTCAGAACAGACCTTTAGTTTACCACCCAACATGTATGGGAAAAATTAACGCCAAACTATTTATATGTTGTAGATATTTTTTAATCTTTTGACTTTCAGTTTAAAATATTTTAACATCAATTTCTATGTGTATCATATATGTATCATAATGCAAAAGTTTCCTCCTATACGTTTCGGTTAATTCATTACATGCTAGTTTTTCCTTTAGTATATGATGATCTTGTATAGGTGTAAAATAAAAAATAAAACGATATCTAAATTATGAAAACAACACATTTAAAGATGATAAACAATGTTGTTCAGTATAACTTATGTATATCTTTTACTAATATTCTTAACAAAATTTATGTTTAGCTAACTTAAGATTTGAGATTATTGGGCTGATATTTCTGGAAATAGTGCAGCAGAACAATTCGCTTGGAATACAAACGAAATTCTTGTCAGTTCATTAGAAAAAAGTTTATAAAAATTAGGTATAACACTGGAGCGCGCGAGAGGTTTAATAAATAAATAATCTTTTCCATTACAGAGCGCCATAATTTACAATATGACACGCAATAGGGCCATTTTGATGTGATATAAATTAAATTTCGAAGCCATTCTCTCAGGAGATGTGATAGTGCTCATTGATTTCTCCTGTTCTTATACGCCATGTTAACTAGACAAATTGCTGGACAAGAAAGCATCCTATTAATATCCATTTGGTATATCTTCTTTATCTGTTTTAAACCTTTCTGTTTTTAAATATCAAATGACCATTGCGTGACTGCCATTAGGGGTAAATAGCAATAATAAAAACTCTTTAAAGCCTGCCAATATTACTCAGGGATGTTTATCATAAATGGACCCGAAACTCGGGTTTTGTAGGGGGTGGGGGGGAATACTTGAAGGAAATATTTTTAAAAAATGTTTGAGGATCATTCTCACTAAAATCAATAAATAATGTTTCTACTGCGTGGGCGTCAATAAGAGACACACATAGACACCTGAATATATCATTTAGGATCTCTTTAAAATCTTTATTAGACATTTTGTATACTGATTTTTAATTTCAACTTATCACAGTAACTCGAAAAGCACTGATATTGTGGATAAAAACCGATGTGTTTTTCAATGAGTAGTTTTGTTATTGACTTGTCAGCGACAGGACGGTGTTTGCGCGTGTTGGCTTTGAATTTAATAATTCCTCTCTATTCACATATTATCTATAAATTATAATGCCTTGTATTATTTCTGACCGGATTGTTTTATGGATTTCGATTTTGGATTTCGGATATACTAGATGGTATTTTCAATCACCGAGCTTGGCTGGCCATCTTATCATGCTTCAACTTGGGTGTAGAACAAGATACACACGATTACATAGTTTTCATTTGATCTTTAAAAGTTGTTGTTTTATGTTGCAGCCATATATTTTGCACATCTTTTGGTTAGATCATATTCATTTCTATGGTGTTAATACTGTCGAAGGCTTGAAGATATAATTATTTGTTTGTTTAAATTTTGTATGTTTGCTGCAGTAAAGAATCCATTCTGCCTGTTTTAAGCCAACAAAATAGGGGTACAGGGTCCAACCATAGACATTTTTTATCAGCTATAGATTCATTTATCTGTATACATTTAAGAACTTGTCACAAAATCATAATTTACGATAAGAAAATGCTTTAAAAATCAGGAAATTGTCGATAAAAACAATGGCTGATGGCAATATTAGAATCAGATAGTACCTTGTCTTGCACCAAAGCATCACACGATACGTCTTTGTGTGGCGCTTCCAAAGTTACTCAGGTAATTTATCCCGTGGATACGACAAAAATAATCTAACGTACGTCTAATGGTAACATTTATTTCACAGTTGTTGACTACGTGACACTTAACTTTGAAATCAAAACAATAGATATAATATATAGGTGGCTGTTAAAGGGAAATAGATATCGTATGCCCCAATACAACAAGTTGCTATGCAAATTGTTTACCGAGAAGAGTGGCGTGTGCATTTGTTGTATTTACTACCATGGCAACAACGAGGAAGTATGTTGGCTGACTAAAAGTGAAGCAATTGAAGGAACCTACCCTTCCTTAGTCCATTTGGATTGCATCCTTGCAACAACAATAAATAAAACCGGAAATCGTAGAGCAAATAATTGAACAAACTGCACAACAATGTGGAGAAACTGTTGTTCAGCTGCTACTAAGACAAAACCTCAACTTAAAATCATTTGATAAGACTTCATAATATCAGAAACCGTTTGAATAGCGAGTTAATTAATTATTGTTAAAACATAACCACACATAATAAAAGGAGGAAAACAACAATAATCAATCGCCATAATATTCATCCTGACAATACCAGGTTCGTTAGCTACTAGACATTTACAGTTGATTAGCAACAACAAAACAATCACTGACTATGTACGCAGTGTCACCACCATCACCAGCAGTACGGGGAGGGGGATGCTTGAAAATGTTCGTTTCGCAATAATTATCAACAACAACAACAACAACAAAACATGTTTATTTTAACATCGTATACATGAAGACTCTTCAATATGGATGGAATACCTATGACTTGCTCAAGGAGGGATTTGAGGGCATGTCACGAGTGTATACATAGCTATTTGATTTAGAAAACACAAATTAATGTAACCGAGCAATTATATCGGAGCAGCAGGATATTGTCGCTTCGTTCCCGGCAGGTTGTTGTGCAAACAATAACAAAAAATGATTCTTTGACGTTTCTAACTAAAAGGATTAACAATTTGCCATTCAGTAAATGCAGGTGCAAGAGGAAAGAGGAAATGCAGCATGCAGGAAATAGAAAAACAAATAATGTTTTTGATAAAAAAAACACAGTACTTTCACTGACAAAAACAAGACCACTTTTCAGTAAAAGAAAATTATCAAATATATAGAGCCGAGCTTTCCAATCTCTTGGTTTATAATTATGTCAAATGTATAAAATTGAAAAGCAAACAAAGATAAACAACAGAGAGACAAGCAAGCAGCGGGAAGCTCAAGTTACCTAAGGTATAAAGAGGGGATAATATTGTTAGCAAGAGAAGCGTACAAATTATTGAAGCAACCTTTAATTAAATTCAGAGAGTTTTGATTACGTTTAATGAAAAAACACGTCGAATTTTCAGATCACTACATTTATTAGCAAAATCAAGTGAATGATCAGTGTCCATCTATGGCATGAACAGCGAGCGCATTGTGGGGATTACATTTAGGAATAGACGCTTTATGCCCGTTAACACAATGAACTTTTAGCAAATTGAAAAGCGAAATTTTCATGAGACACAAGAACCAAATTTTGAGCAGTCACCTGCTTCTCAATGCCACAGTTATAATAATTGTATTGATGAAACCTGATAAAAACAGCTTCAGAAATTATTTTAACTCCATCCGATCTAATTGGATTACTCAATTACCAATCAAATTGCAATAATTCATTCCTGTAATTTGATTGGTCATTGAGTAATCCAATTAGATCTGGTGTAGGATAGATGCAATGCCTCCATCAGGTTATTGT
>JAUYWI010056323.1:0-16797 GCA_034780595.1 Parotoplana pacifica
CAGTGGGTAAGGCACTCGCCCAAACACGCTGACAGTCCAGGTTCAAGCCTATCTACGACTGATGAGACCCAAAAAGGTCGAAACCGGTCTCGTAGTGGCTTTACCGGTGAATAAAAATTAATTGATTACTTTACAGTTGTAGGAACACCTTCTACTTGATTTTAGATTAACATTTGTGAAGCGTCTTTAGAATGATCCAAAAATAAACAAATTGTTTCAGATATTTGAATATAACAGAATATTCATTGAAATAGTATCTTTGAAACTCGACACCCTTTGGTTTATTTTATTCTCTAAAGATGATACTTCTTTAGCCTAAAACATCTACTTCAAAACAACAATAACAAAATTCTGTTTTTCTGACAGTCAAATTTAATTTGTACTCGTATAATTGCATGATTATTTTTAGAATACATATATAATCTATAACATGCAAGTTATGATTGAGTTATTTAAAAGTCTCGTAAAATGTAGTAGTGTTTCTTAACCTTTCCTAATCCCTCCTCTCCCTTGAAAAGTTAATCATTCGCTGTTCATCCCTTAACCCTCAAGATATTTTTTAAAAATCCAAAACATATATGTGCATGTTATTAAAATATTCACATAGATACAACATACACGAGACATGTATGTACATATAAAAATTAAGTATTAATATAATAGGTATTATACTACAGGGCTGACAACTGTTCCGCTTGTCACAGGACAATCCCGTTTCATGCGTCCCTAGAAGGTAAGCGAATTTTGAATATTTTGTTTTTATGATTCGACCATAAAACGGGAGCTAACTATGCGGTCCGATTTCTATGGATTCGACTTTTTAAGAGCACAAATCCTCAAAATGTATTTTATAATATGTACATATATAATTTCATTCACAAACAGTTACAAAAGTTCTTGATTTCTCGATGACATTCTAGTGTAATCTTGTGATTCATTTATAAAACACAAAACTCTACAAAAAGGCAATATTTCGTAATTGTAGAAAAATATGCTCCCAGAAGGCCTTATTTTTCTAAAACCTTTTTAGGTCCCGTCAAAGGTCCGGGGGCGTCACTATTCCTTTCTGTAAATTGTTCCACTTTTTCAGCCTCAAAGATTTGTAGACTAGTCTGACATTACCTCTTATTTTATCTACTCATTACTAGTATTATTTTAAAGATGTCACCCCAGAAGACAAACATTTTCCTTTTCACCCCCAAGTTGCATAAATTCACCCAAGGGGTGCATATTGCATCCGGTTAAGAAACAATTAATTAGCCATTTGAACGACCAACTACATAGCTGTATAAATCTACATAGGTAGGTATATGACATCCAAATGGTGGAATACTCGTAAGACAAACAATTTAGAAAACACCTATTTTATTATGATCTCGCTAGATTAACTTTTCGTAGATAAGCCTTTTTTATATAAGCTGTAGATAACAGAGGAGAGGAGCCCAAAAGAGCTAGAACTTCATACTTATTGTGGATGTGTTTTGTTTGAAATTTGGTACACATAAACATTGGAAAAATTCATCATCAGAAAAAGATATTTAAAAAAACAATAAAGAGCGCAAAATCTAAAAATTAATTTAAAATGTCCAGATGATTCATACCTACTTAATTTAATGTTTTAGTATTTTAGAACTATATACCGACAAATCTAAATGTTATTTTTAAAATTCCTATATGTATAAACGTATCTATTCGACATCAAACATTTATAGACAACACATTTTACATGAAAATGTTAATGCTATCAGATCGTTATCTATTTACAAACCACAGATTCACTAAGGGCTAAGCGGATCAGAATAATATGACTATTGAACTACAAAATAAAACACTAAAAAGTGGATTTTACTGGCTAGGTGAGTTCACAGCAAACTTTATGTAACACAAGCGAAACGACTGTTGGATCTTCATATAACAATATTATGCATTTACATAGCTGTTTACTGAAAAATCAATTAATGAACCTATTCTACAAAATTAATAAGTTGCAAACGATTACATAGTTTTGATTGCTGTTATGTTGAAGCCTTATTTATATTTTACACATCTTTTGGTTGGATTACATTCATTACTATGATGTTAGTACTGTCGAAGGCTTGACAGATATATATTTCTTATTTTGAATGTTTGCTACAGTAAAGATTTTATTCTACATATACCACAGAATGAAGATAGGTACCTTCTCGTACAGAGCGTTTCTTGGTCTATTGCAGCCTTAAAAAACGTAAACTAAAAATTGTATTACTCGTAATAGAGTAACCTTTAAACAACTCTTACAAAAAGTAACGCTGCACTCTTAATTTCTAATCATAAAATCATTTTTTAATCTCAAACATTTCATTGAGAAAATATCTTATTATGTTTGTTTTTTAAATTAAATTAACCCTTTGTTGATAACCCTATTTTTATATGCGCTTGAATGTTTTAAAATAAACGACGTCATAGAGGGCCAGAAATTAAAGTTTGTCCAATTGACTTCTAATTTGGTGCGTAGGTCTACTAGACACTTAGTAATACAAATCCATAAAATAATTTTGAAAATATTAATATTTGTCGATTTTGTGGGCAAAAAAAATCGATATTTTTTTTACCAAAATCACTTAAATGGCTCTAAAATTTAAACCAAACATTAGAAATAATGTATTGAAAAATGGTATGCTAGTTGCTAGTCTATGAGGTCCATCTTACCAGGACCGGTTCGGTAAATTGATTTTTTAAAGTGAATTTCTTCACATATAAATGGCTCTATTTGATTTAAAATATATTATTATTATTTACTGTGTCATTTCTAGTAGTTTTGGAATGATTTTCTGTCCTTAAATTGAATTTCAGAAAATTGATTTTTAATCTTCGGTCTCAAAATCAGTGGACCACAATTCTAACGTTTGATAAAGCTATCATTTTTTACTTGGCACTGTGAACGCCATCACATAATTGCACGTCGTCTTGCTGGCGCCTCCCTTGGCGATCCACGCCTCATATCATGTCAGCTACAGCATGAAGTGGGTGGGGTAGTCATTCAGGCACACTCCAGCACCGTCAAACTTTGTCACCCACGCGCTGCACCAGCTCTCACACCCAATCGCAAGTTAGTCTGTCACAATTGTGCCCGCCAACATCTCCAATGGACAGCTGATGACTAACGCAATGTAGTCTTTAGTGACGAGATTGGTATTGAGGTTGGTGTGCTGCCGGGTCAGATTTAGTGCACAGGGCCAGAGGAGGAAGAATCAACGACACACACACAATGCAACGCCACAATTTCCAGGTCAAGGTTATGTTTTGGGGCTGCATCAACAGAGATGGGCCTATCATGGCACCATAAATGCAGATTTTTACGTGGACATCCTTGTGAATCATGCCGTGCCTGCAACCAATGGTAGCAACCTCATATTTATGCACGACAATGCCCCAGTACACACAGCCTGTCGTTCAATCAACTCCTTGCAGCATAATTGCGTTCGGGTCCTGCTCTGGCCCCCATCTTCACCAAACATGAATATCATTGAGAAACTCTGGTCGCTTCTCAAATTCAAGGTCCACAAGCAGCATGCCTACACCACCCGCCCCGAGTTGATTGCAGCATTGCAGCAGATATGATGTTGACATCACGAGGATGATTCAAACTACCCATAGAACAATGCCAAATCGTGTAGCAAAAAAAATCTCAGTCGTGCTAGGGGAGGTCCCACTGGATATTGAAACTTTTTGAGACACTGGAACTATTTTTTAGACTATATTATATCTTTACTATTGGTACTGTAATTATGCTTAAAATAAATTATCTCATATTAGTCTAAAAGTATCTAAACTTTTTCTGGGGTTGCAATTAATTTACACAGTACTGTATTAATCTGTAAACATATTTTTATTGTTAAAACAATAAAATGCCTAATATTAAGTTTAATCTTAATGATAAAGAGTGCGACGTTACTTTTGTAGTGTTTTTATAATAAGGATCCATTAACAAAGTTGATATTTATTTTACTTTCGTAGAAAACGTTATGCATATAAGAAATTGTTTTTAGCAATAACTTTCTTCATAAAATATATTTCTAAGCTAAACTTCATAATTAACCATAATTATGAACATAACAATACATGTCAATTGAGAATGAGACCTCCATATAAATATATACTCCATGAGTTATACGGTAGATTTAAATATCCAACGTAGAATGGTAGCTATGTAGCTGCACTAAAAAAATATATTCATTCAGCTATCAGCTACCAAAACCACAGCAGGTACTAGAACCACATAGCTATCAAAATCACTCAGCTAAGAAATCCACTCATATAAAACTGACCCTTTAAAATATCCAATCGTCGTCCAGTAGGAGTTGTGCCTAGGGCAAGTGACGGTGAGGGGGTCGAAGGATACGAGCTGACGGAATTTGCTTTTAATAAATAATTGGTGTAATACGTAAGTGTAGGAGACTAAAAATCCCATAGATTTTGAAGGTAGGTATATTATAGTACCTATATAAAAATACAATACAATTAATCTAACTAGTAGAGCTAACACTCAAACACGGTTTTACTTATTTCAAGATTTTAGCTAACACAGTTTTTGACCTTTTTTATTTTAAATAATAAACTAGAGAATACCTGAATTGTTTAAATGAAGCAAATGCATATTAAATTTAAGCATCTATTATCTCATTCTTAAGCAGAAATTTAATTAACTACTATATATTTTACCAAAACACATATTCTATTCATTGTATGTAAATAGATCAATGCAAATATATAAACGTTGGATCCAATGCTTTAGAAAATTGCACTGTCATAGTAAGTAAGACTACTAAAATATAATTATTTCAAATTTATTTATTTGGATTATTTAAAATGTATTAGATATTTGGTAACTTGTTTTTAATAAAACAAAAAAACAAAAAACTTGAAACCAGAAAAATGATTGCATCTTGTAAAACAATATTATTTGATCATTTTTAACCAACATTGGTATCTTGTTGAGTAAAGTCTTACCTTGCACAACTGATGATTCTGCACGTGGGGAATGGGATTGGTCAAGAACCTCTGTTTCATCAGCTTCTTGTAGATGAATTTCTAAATCATTAGAATTTTCAACCTCTACTTCTACCTCTTCTATAAAAAAAATTATACAACAGAAAATGTATACATCGTTTAATAAATTACAAACAGTTCCTATAGCAATTTCATTTTAGGCTTCTAACCACAGATTTAACAGTATTTTAACATTGGAATTTTTTCATGTTAAAATCCTGTTGAAACTCCTGCGGTTCAAATAGTATACACAAATACTCTCGCATTAGTGTTAAGTCAACCATTTCACTAGATTTATCATGCAGTAAGGAATTTCTTAAATAATTAAATTAAAACTCGAATAATCTTTATAGGGTAGTGTGTTCTACGTATTTACGATAACCACCTTGTTTTCAAAAATCTCAAAAGAAAGAGCCAAAAGAAGACGAAGTTCAATCCCAAACTCTAGAGTGATTTAGTCAAAGATATTTTTGTATTTAGACAATTTAGTTATTTTAATAATGTCAAATTGCCTAACATTCAAATAACCATTTTCTTATAAATGTAAACTAAAATTTTTTCGGAAAAGACAGCGAATTTAGATATATTTCTTCGTTTAAAATAATATTAAACTGCAACAATAAAACAATAAAAAGAAAAATGTTTTATAAATATTAATCTACCGAAAATCCAAATCACTAAGATGGGTTTGAAATATTACAGCTAAAGATAATGAAAATTAGGCAGCAAATAAATTGACTGAAGCTTCGTATATTCATTATGGAGAAATTTAAAACAGCTAATATTTATCTCCTGGTAGTACAAAGCCCTTAATATTATATACAACAGTATCTTTACCTTCAGGCGGAGGTGTCTCCGGCATACCGGAATAGCTTATAGAAAGATCTAATCGAATCTATAAAAGAAAATAAGTCATATAAGGTGCAGTTGTTTATTATTTTGTATTTAACTAGGAAGGTGTGTAATTTGTACAAAGCAGAAATGTTTATAGGAGAGCTAACCAGTTAGACATGAAATTTCAATATATTAGATGTATACCATAGAGTAAGGTATGATGTACACAATGTATGACATATTTTAAATACTATAGATATACGTGTACATATAAAAAACGGAGAAATGTGTTGTTGTTTTTTAGAAATTGCAGTAAATTGATTTGGGTGTTCATATTTATTTTTTTCATGCCACTCACAAATTTTCTCAAACACCACTTTTCTAACACGCACAAATGGAACTCATTTTAGTTAAGTTTGCTAAATTAGAATTTGTATAAATACGATAATTTTATTCCTTTTATTTCAGCATTAAAATATAGTAAATTTATAAAACAGGTATACTGTTATCGACAGAGAAGAATAAAAACTAGCTAGGTCAAAAAATTGCAATTTAAAAGTAGAACGTTTATTATAACTTCTTTTCATTCAAAATACAATTCCTCGATCCTTAAAAAAAATTAAAAAAATATTCTAATTTAGCATTTTCACAAATTAATTTGGTGTATTAAATTAATTAACCGTCTAATATTCGTACTGTCACGTTTTTTGTATTATTCTGCAGTGTAAAAATAAAAATTAATTAATTAAATTAGAAACTTTTTAATTAGTAGGTACTTTAATTATAAGTTCTTTTTCCTTAAAAAGTATACTCATTAAAACTTGAAATAATTATACTAATATTTAGCATTTCTACAAAACAATTTGATATCATAAATTAATTAACCGCCTAACATTTGCACTGTTATGTGATTTTGCTATTATTCTGCAGAGTGTAATGGGAATTATAGAAGAATATGGGAAACAGGCATAGGAACATGGGAAGACATGTAACATCTAAATATGGATAAAATAATACTTTGGCAAAAATCTTCAGACATTGTTTGTATAATTAACTATAACGAATGAAATAATACTAGAAATCTGTAGGTATTGTCAAAACATGAAAAATAAATAATATGCACTATCTCATGCGGTACACATAAATCCTTTTTTGTACTAAATGTGTTTACTTTAATTAAATACCAATAGCAGATGTTAAAATGATCAGCATTTATGTATGTGAAAGCAAAATACGATCAGCTTCACATTGCAAAATAATTGTATCAATTTCGCATCATACATCTATGTAGTTAGTTGCTAATCACTTCAACAGACCGTAAACAAGTTCTCCTAGTAAATAAATGACATTTTCCTACATTGAATCTCATAGAAGTGATGACCAGAAATGTACATTATTCATTCATGTTGGTTACATATAAAATTCCATAACAATTAAGTAGGAATTTATTTACCACCAAAATTGCATTTAACCAATGGAGTAGTTATTCATATCACCTAGTATTGGGCATAATAAATTTTTTAATAATTTTTCATAATTTTTAGCATAAATTATTTTTAAATATGTTAACTATTATTTACCTAATATTAACATATATGCTAGAGTAGGTATAATTGTAACTATGACTTAACTTTAATTATACCGATAAAACTCTATGTTGAAGAAAAAAAAATTCAATTGTTTTATTATAAATCTTAATTTACTCATATCAGTACTTATCAGAGATTATACAAAATTGCGAAATAATCAAGCTTGACTAACAAAGTCAAATGAGTATAGCTGTCATTTTGATTTCAAGGTGTGATCAGAAAAAAGTTTCGAATCTTATATATAATTCCGGTGAATTTAACAAGAGCTCAAAATTTCAGTTGTCAAGTTTGACTCAAAGTTAACCTTACTATAGAGATTCAAATTACAAAATAGCATGTAGGTTACTAATTATATCAATCACAACAAATACATAAATATGCGTTGTCGTTGTGTTTTGCAGGAAATATTTTATAAATTGGTAGCAAATATTTTAAATGTAACATCCATATTTTCTATGACCTATAGCTCTTAAAGAACACGGCAGATACTGATTCTAGCTTTAAACAAATATTGATTTTTTTTAAATATTTTAAATCAATGCTCTTAGCACTATGTTGCAAGCTGGACAATTATTATTGAAAAATAGCAAAAAAAGCTGAGACAAGTTGCAAATAAAAATTAAAAAATGCAATTAGTACACATTTTTAATAGCACAAAAAGAATTGCAATACCTATTATAATTTACTAAGGCTAGCTTCTCATACTGGTCTAGACATGAAATTATCTACGTAGACTATAATTGAAAATTATATATATACAGAATTGATTGTGACACATATGACAACGTAAAATGAACAAGGACTCAGACACAATATTGTTACAATCATAATTCTGTTTTTTGATAGATATATCAAGAACCAAGGTTGGTTCCAAGGTCTCTCTGTGATGTGAGTGCGTTATCAAAACTTCAAGAGAAGCTGATCAGTTTAAGAACTTGTAGCACAAAAATAGCTGTATCTAACTAATAGTACAACCAGAATAAACAGGTTTCATTAAATTTAGTGACATGAGATAAAAAAATTATTTGTCAATAAATACGAAAGTTTAAAGATGTCTACTAGCATCTGAAATAATCATCTGAATTTGGTATCAAGCGAAATTAAAATTAAGTATTTCTGTATTTAAAAAAAAACTAGGTGGGTAGTACCTTTCATGAGATATTTTAGTGAAATTTTTAAATATAAGCTAATTCAAAGTTATGTTTCATCTGTTAATTAAAAACAAGCTGATCAAGAGAATCTGTTCTTAAAGTAATTTAAAAAATTAAAGTGTGAAGCAAATTAAAAGAATTCAGTGGTTTTAGGGAAGCATCAGTTTCAGAAATCTATAGTATTTGAAATTTACAGATTTTCGTTAATAATGTCATAAGAGATCTTAAAATTTAGAAAACGACTGGAGGAGGCAAATGTGCAATTGCTTGCTACCCCACATATTTTGTCAAGGGGGCAACATATCATTTGCCTAACAATAATTTTGGGGCTTAATTATTTTACATGACTAGGTACAATTCAATTATATGTTTACAAATATACTGAATATCCTTCTAAAAATACTTCAATATGCTTTCAAATAGACGTATTTGACTCCTATGTCCTGACTCCAATGGTCATGAGAAGATAAATTCCTAGTGGGATGATCAGGGACAGTAAATATCAAGTGTAATTCCTAAATAAGAAAATAGTTATTTTTTATATTTTGCTCCTCCCCAAATCTTGAAAGTGTTTCAGCGCCCTGATACAATATTCCATATAATCGGTACTAAAACCTGTTTGAATAGGCGAAATAATCCTATAGAAATCATTCGTAATCATCTTAATAAATTGGATTCCGTTATAAAACTAAATTAGGAACTTCGAATTTGTATTTATTTTTTATCTGTATTAATGAATACTGGCATAATGTAGAAATTTCGATTTACTTTTTTACATTTTTAATGTTTTGTTGTAGCTGCTACCTAATAGTACTATATAAATTTAAATTATTTTAAATGATCTAATTAATTCAAATATACAATATTAGTCATATAATAAAATGTATAACAACAAACCCTACCTGTGGAGTAAAGGCGTATTTATACATTTTAAAATGACGAAAATATGTTTCCATTATGTAATTGCTAATATTTCTTATCTCTTCTGGAGAAAATAATCCAAGGCTGAAGGGTGGTCGCTAAAAATGATATACAGGTACAAGTAACTGTTTAAAACTTTTGTTTTTTAATGTAAAAAATGGACTTTTCCAAACTCTATTCAAAATGATAAATATTTATAGTATGTTTTATATTATGTTTTCGAATAAATTATTGAGAATATTTTAGTATTACACATTATTAAACGTAAGGTATTCATTCCAGACATAAAAAAACTAAATTTTAATACTCACAAATACTGCATGGCATAACAGAAGTTCTTTGAAATACGTAAAAGTGTTTTCCAAATTTTCAAATGGAGTTTCTAAAATAAGAAGTAAAATTTTGACTGTTTTAATGACTTTAGGTATTTTGTTGTAGCCATTGCCTAAGACACAAATTCATATGAATGTTATATATTTACATGTTAAATTTTAAAAATGTAGCATGTTATAAAATGACCCTCTTCTATAAAATAATAATCCTATAGGTAATATATGTCTGTCATTTTATTTAAAAAATCTTAGAGGTACGTAAACACTGTTATAATCTTAATCTTAACTATCAACTGATTTCAGGTACCTATAAATATCCATGCTTCGAAATAAGCTATAAATAAGTTTTTCTTAGTTTAGGTAAGGTGATACATACATACCCACTGCCAACTCATGAGTTCTTTTCACTATAGAGAAAAGAGCCGATGTTTGTTCTTTAGAAAACTTGTTTTCACGAGCAAACACAATTAAATAATAATAAAGATCAATTAAAATCTGGTGTCGAAAATCCGTATCTGATTCAAGGTTCAGAATCTTGCCCAAGAATGATTTCACTTCACTGGCACTCCTACACTCGGCAAGAAGATCCATGTGGCTAACAGACAAGTCAGACCTTTAGAATTAAAGGATAATCAACAGTAAAAAATAATTTAGGAAATAATTAGCATGTAAGTATAATTTCTTACCAGTATAAATTTTCAATAAACAAAACATCATAAAAATAATACACATATCCCATAAGATTTAAAATATGTATAAATGATTCGAGATATAGGTCTATGGCAATAAGCCGATAGTCTGTGAACTAGTTAGCCTAGCCAGAATCCAGAATATTAACAGACTTTTGAAAATGGTCTAAACTTTGGACAATTATATCTAGTACACTTTAAATACTAGAATAATCTTATGTATGCAAATTTCATAAAATTGGCTCAGTGATTTTCGAACTATCAATGCTTCAAGTTAGCCAAATTTTAAAAATTCTTCTTCTTTCTTTCTTTATGTTTTCAGCAACGATAAAGGTCCCTAAATTTAAACCGATTTCAAAGAAGATTGGCAATGAAATTTGTCCAAGAGACTATAAAAATCCGTTTTAGTTTTGTTGATACACCCAAGTAAACGCCAAAAACGAGTAGTATGTCTAAGTAGAATTTTAAAAAACTTCACTGATTGAACACGAATTAGGTATAATGAAAAAAAAAACTATAGAAGTGGTTGTTTTACAATGTAAAACGTATTCATTTGACCATAGTTGCAAATGTGGGCGATTTGAGATCCCCAGTACTCATGTCCAAATTGTATATTGTAAGTTAAGGCCCAACCTTCTTAAGAATAGCTTTAGTCACCAAAAAGCATTTTTTCAGAAGGTGTGGGTTATGTAAAGTAATTCAATGTAAATTGTTTGCGGCACTGGAAAGCAATTTAATAGCTCATTAATTTGAATATAGATGGTCAAATGAATAATTAACGCTGATTCCAAAAAAATCTGTTAATACTATATATGATTCATAAAATATATCATTTTAAGGTTATAAAATAAACTAAATAAAATTTTTACTTTTGTTAATTTATGGTGCAAGTTACTAATATAGAGAAAATGCAAAGGACATATAAAATAAATTATTTTTTAATATTATTTTAGAGCTAACAAAAGCAAGAAAATTAAAAATATAGTAATTGTAGTTGGTATTAACAATGATCCTTGTCTTCTTAAACTATATATAATAGTCGATTGTGTTAGCAATAAAATCTAAAACAATAATTTATTTTATATATTGAAATACCATTACCTTGTTATCTAATTTGAGCTATACCAGCTTAAATACCATAGCCAACTATATTTATTGCAAAAATTGAAATTTGTTTTGAGAGAGTTAACTATCTTTAGGACCTTGTTGGCCAATCTTAAAATTAATTGAACTACTGAAATTAATTAATAATTTCTGACTGAAAAAAGGATTTACTGTGAACCAAAACTTATGTAGTAAGTAAAATGAATGGAAAAACGATATAGTTTGCTTATAAAATATAGTATTCTTATTTCATAGAACAAATATACCTAAATTAAACTTTATGGGGTATATATATACAGCAAACAATAATTCATTATACATTCAAAGTTTGTTACAAATATATTAAATATATCTAACTTACCATAGGCATACTTTAGCTTTTGGAACCCTTGGCTAAAATAGAATAGTGAATATAAAAATTATAAATTAAAACAATTTTGTAAACGTTTGTAATTTTTTATAATGCTAATGCTAATTCTATGTACAGGGTATCCATAAAGTAATGCAAGTGATAAAATAATGAAATAAATTAAAAATCCTAAATCTATCAAAATATGGATCAAATATGTATTTGTTGCATATTATGATAGATTTTGTGATATAGGCTTTGGTTATATAAATAAATTTAGGATTTTTAATATATTTCATTATTTTCTCACTTGCATTACTTTATGGACAGATAAAATTAGTTACACCAATAAATACTTAGTCCCTAGACAGTACAGTAAATAAAATATGTAATATCAAATTCAAATTTTACTGATATGTTGATTGACATTGTAACTTTAGATTTAAATATTTAAACCGAACACTATCAAATTTAAAAAAACAACACAAAACCATCCATCTAACTACATCCAATTAACTTCACCAGAAAGCATTGCAACTAGAGTGCAGTAGAAAACTATGATTACTATGCTACACTTACATTTCTAAAGACTGGGTGCTCTGTGTAATTAATTTTGCTTAATACAAGTATAAACAGCTAATAGTAAATATACATACATACTGTAGCAGACACATATACTTCTATATATTAAATGCACTTATATAGTCTGATTTTAAAAAATTATGACTAATTTCAATATAAATAATTAAAATATGAATTGGAATCCAAAACAACACAGAAATTATGAAAATGTAAGTAATAAATAAAACTAATATGCTAATGAGACTTTGATTTATTAGAAGCATAGTTTTAATAAACATATTGAAAATGTACTTATGTCAGATTTTTAAAATTTATTATACTATCAAAACTATAAAATTTCTATAGAAAGTGATATTGTTTGTTAAAAGAGCTAATAAAAAATCAACTCATAATTTAGATTTTATTTTACTTTCATGTAATATGTCAATATTTCTAATTGTCAATATATTATACTAAAGAGTAGGTAACAAATTGAAATTTATTGCTCAATATTAACTTTGAACATATTAAGGCTCTATAAAACAGTAAAAATTTGTAAACAAATGCAACTTTGTCGCCAGATACATTGACCATTTTAGATAATATTTGAAACTAAAGTAAAAAAACAACAACAAAGGGTATAATTTTCATTATGACTGTGGGAATATATTTGCTTTAAACTATACTTCTTATTAAATAATCTTCTTTGAATATTTTTTTTAAATAAGACTTCAATTGCATTAATATGACTAACTATGTTCACTACAAATATAAAAATTCATAATCAAAAAGGTTTGTTTTTTATACTTATATTATTATATAAGGATCATTGTGTACCTTAAAGGGATAGGCTTTAAAACTACTTTTAAAAAATCTATAAAAATTCCTAAATGACAAATATAAAAACAGGAAGACACCACATAAATTAACTAAGAAAATTTTAATTTTAGATTTATTTATAAAATAGAAAATTTTATGCATATGAAATAAAAGATTTAAATTAATTTAAATTCATAAATACAATAATATAAAACAATTTAATATTTCATATGGATATTGGCTTTACATAACATTTTAGATTAGTTTAAAGTTGTTATTTATGTATCATTTTTTAAAAACTATATCAATATCAAAGGGGATAGAAACATTACATGCTTTTTTTAAACAAAAACTTAATTGAAAATTAGTAAAATAAATATAAACAGTGAACTGAAATGGACTATTTATAAATTTATGTCTCAATTTGGTGCACAGAAAAAATATAATAAATTTTAAATAGTAACCTCAATCTTAGATAGCTTGATTTCAGTTGTGTAAAGTAGAAGACTACAATTGTATATTTATTGTTTTCATAAAATTCGTTTTTTATACAGTAGCATATACCTAGATATCATTTTTGGAAATTTATTCATAATGTTTTTTTAGAATAAAGGTATTTTTTCCTTTGGAAGTATAATAATAGAAAATATATCAATAAAAATATGATATTTCTAGAAAAAATGGTTTTTTATTTTTAAAGATTCTGTTAAATCAACTTATAAAGGTAAAAATGGACAGCATCAATATGAATAACATTTTACTAATCAGTGAGTGCATATTTATACTGTTTATTTTCATATTTGAAGGTTAATTTGACAAACATTTAAAAATAAAGTGTTATAGTTAATTTCTATTCAAACAAACATGTGTCTTAACTAATGTCACTGATGTAATTACCACTTTAAAACAATTCTTTGTAAAGATTAGAATAGATTGTGTCATAGCATATTGTGTGAACTAATGTCCCAGCTATTAGTAGTTAGATTTAACTGTCAGGTGCAGTTTTCTTGTTCATAATTGTTTGATTTGTACAGTGCAATGCATTAATTTTGCACAGTGAAAAGTCAATAAATTTTGACAAAACTTATGTCCTTTTAGGTCTTTGTGTGATTTAAGCTTGGAAAATCAGCAGTGGAGGTGGAGAAGGACTGATGACTGCCCCACTTTGAGGACCATCTATAGGTGGTTTCAAGATTTCACTGATCCAGAGTATGTCTTAGGCGATGCAGCCAAGTCAGGGCATTCTTGCAGCACCATAACTGAAGAGGATATTTCTATTGTCAAGGAGCTCATTGAAGAGGACTCAAGAATGTCTGTTTGAGAGATTGCAGATTGTATGGAGATAGATCACAAAATGGTGCATTGCATTTTAACCAGCAATCCACAATGACTGCTCAGTCTGGGTGCCACATGATATTACAGATGAGCAGTGTCAAGCAATAGTCAATTTTCCAAGCAGATCCAAAGGTTATTCTACCAACATGGCAAGGACAACATTCTCAACTGTTTGGCAATGGACAATGAGACTTGGATCTACCTGGAGGACCAAGGAAGCAAGGCCAATAACAAGTGTTGGCTGAAGAAGAGTGATGACAGGATGACAGTGACCAAAAGGGCAATATCTGCCAAGAAGACCATGCTCCTGGTGGTTTTCACACCCAACAAGTGCATTGCCTTGCAGACAACACTGGGGATCACAGTTGATGACCAGCTGTTCATTGACTTTGTGCAGCACACAGGATACCTCTGGTGCACTCTTTGGTCCAACCCCATCCACTTGAATGAATTATTATAGAAGATGGACAATGTGAGGCCTCACACCAGCAAGCCTGTAAATGATTTCTTGACTGCATGTGAGGTGGATCTGCTCTGGCACAGTCCCCACAGCCTCAATTTTAACCTATGCAACAGGTTTCTCTTCAAATGGCTTAATGCAGACTTCTCAAAGAGGACTTTTAAGCACCATAGAGGTAAAGCAAGCTGTGTTGCAGTGGTTTCGACAGCTAGATGAAAAGTGCATTAAAACTGAAGTAAAGAAACTTTTTGACCATTGTCAAAAAGTCATTGATGCTGATGGACATTACATTATTGAATAAATAATTGTACTTTTTTGTTTCTCTAATATAACTTTTGTTGACAATACAATGACATTACCTATGACACACCCAAAGTAGAAGAAAAAATATATAAATTCTTTTAAACATTTAATTTTAATTATATATCTAAAACAGATTAGGTTATATGGAGTTTAAATAAACTACAAAATGTAGATTTTTGTCAATATTATTAAAGAATGTTTTTCCATGATGTGCCAAAATCTAATATTACATTGATTCTATAATCTAAAATATGTACATAGAGTAATATAATTATGAAAATTCTATTGGTAAAACTCTTTTTATAGTTGTACAGGTAATTTAAAGAAAGGTTAAATATAATAAAAATGAAAAATGTTTTTCCTACTTCACAATAATAGAAAAACTTCACCAGCTACAACTCACCATAGGGTATACATCACTTAATTTAATAATATTCTGTTCCAAAAAAAACAAACAAAACATTAAATGAAAAGGGAATATTTATTAAGAACAATATAAACAAATATGAAGTTCAATTAATTTTATTACAAACCTATCTCTTAATAAAAATAACCTTTCTATATTAATATACTAATTATAAAGCTAATTATTACTCCAAAATAACAATACATACAATCATTTAATACTTTTAAAGATATTCCTACCTACATAGATTTAATAGTTGACAAACTAAGTATAGTTATCCAAAAAAATGAAATAGAATAATAACATTTTCACATAACTTAAACTAAAAATTAACTATTCTTAATATATGGTGACTACAAAATTTGACTTCCAAGAACTAGCCAAAACCTTATTCTAAATGTTATTTTTATTTAGTATTCTTTATTTTCTACACATACCTAACTTTGTATCACATGTACTGTCATTCTGTAAACACTGTCAAAACACCTCTTTTCTTACCTACAATTTTATTTTTCATTGAACAATCCATTTCCTGTCACCTAGTAAACTCTGTCAAAACACCATCTTTTCCCAGTTATATTTAACACACACAATCACTGTACCCAATTTATGTTTTTACCTGATGAAACAGTCTATCTATGAAAATTTGTAAATAAACCTATTTGAAATTTAACCTTCTATTTTTAAATTATGCTGCTCAAAGTCAACCATACAAACTTAATCATTTATTTAGAGCAGCAAATATAGAATACATGATACATAAATGATAAAATAATGTAAAAATAAATAACAAAAATTATAAAAACTGTTCAATATGTAAAATTAGATAATAAATGAGCACCATCATGTTCTACACATAAGTGACAATGCTTAAAAATATATTGTACTGTCTCTGGAAGAGGTGTTTCTTTATTAA
>JAUYWI010056334.1:0-16793 GCA_034780595.1 Parotoplana pacifica
ACATATTTTATTGTCATAATCATTTTTATATCGATAAATAACTGTTAACAATAATGTGTATATAACAATAAATTTTGCATTTTCTGAAAAACGCCGTTTTTTATGGGACACCCTATATGTAGCTTTAGCTCTAAAAAGTCCCCTTTCTAACGTTCTAGGAAGGATTTAAACTACGTCATCGGCTACGAATTGCCTGATGCCGAAAGTTGCGTTTTAATTCGTAAAACCCGGTTATGTGATATAGACTTTCCTAATTCAACTGGCTCATTTAAAAGAATCTTAATTCTTAATCTATGTAGAATGGATGGATACATAGTCCCATAAAGTGGAAGTAGAGTTTCGGTGATTGATCTTTATAACGGTACCAATCGCTATTTTTTATGGATTTTTTTTTACTGAAGACTTCAATACTTAACCGATGTTACTTTTTGTGATAGATACTAATGATCTGCATGTTTTATATAATTATTATATAATCGAAAAAAATAAAATATATGAATTTGATGACCTCATAGGTTCGGTAAAAGTAGGTGCACTTTAAAATTGCTCTACCAAGTTAAAACTTATCCGATTTCAGTAAAACGTTTTTAGTTTGTTTTATATGTCCTTAGAGCACAGTTGTAGTCTAATTTAATACCAAAATATTGTTGTATATGTGTTTGATAACTAAATATGTATGTACATTTTTAGTGTTTTTATCGAATTTTTAAAAAACATTTTTGTTAACCGATGTTACTTAGTTTTGTTTTATTTGATAGATATTAAAGCTCTGCATGTTTTATGTATTTAATATTTAAAAAAATACTTAGTTTCTGAGATATATCGAAAAAAACTAAAATACAAATTTGATGACGTCATAGGCTCTGTAAAAGTAGGTACAAAGTTCAAAACTTATCCGATTTCAGTAAAACGTTTTTAGTTTGTTTTATATGTCTTAGAGCACAGATTTGGTCTAATTTAATACCAAAATGTTGTTGTTACTTACTTTGTTACTTTGTGGTCCGTGATATCAATCTGTGGCGCGCCAAAGATGCAGACGCTTCTCTTCTTCCATTCATTTCTATTTAGAGCAAGTCTGGTCCAAGTTGCTTTAAATATATCTTCCCATCTAACATGAGGTCACCCACGTTGTCTGGGCTGGTTGTAGGGGTACCAGTTAGTCGCCCTAATTGTCCACTGGTTGTCGTGAATTCTTGCTACGTGGCCTGCCCAGTTATGTTTACATCTGGATAGCATCTTTGACAGCACTCTTTCTTCTGATTTCTTCAGCTCTGATATGCTCTCTCTTGGAAATGTTGGTCATTCTACGCTCCATAGCTCTTTGTGTGGTTTGAACTTTCTTCTCATTTGATGGAGTTGTGTTCCATGTTTCGGCAGCATATAATAAAGCTGGGAGGACGTTAGTATTGAAGAGATTAGCTTTGCCATTTTGCGGCGTGTTTTTGAAGGTTAGAATGGATTCTAGTTTTTGG
The DNA here is from genome assembly GCA_034780595.1 of Parotoplana pacifica. NCBI lineage: Eukaryota > Metazoa > Platyhelminthes > Proseriata > Otoplanidae > Parotoplana > Parotoplana pacifica. Next base: position 1,473 of record JAUYWI010056334.1, read on the forward strand.
AAGGCCATCCAAGCACATCTGATTCTATTATTTATCTCTTTGGTTAGGTTTCTATCCGGGGTAATTGTAATTCTTCGATTCTCGTGACTTATTTTCCATCAAGCCTGACTGTGGCTTTAGTGTTGTTGGACATCCATTGTGTTTTGCCCGGATGGACTTTTAGGCCAACCTTGTTAGCTTCTGCACTGATCTTGTTGAGCATAGTTTCAATGGCTGTAGAACTGTTTGCTAAAAGAATTATGTCGTCGGCGAAGGCAAGAGAATACACGAATAGAGGAGATTAACCCCGTGAAGAAGGTACTGAACAGCGAGATAGAAAGAATAAGATGTAGCAGCAGACAGCGGAGAAAATGTAGACAACAAGTGGATAAAGACATGCAAGATCAAGCCTCATTGAAGCAGATATACAGAACAAGTGTCATTGGAGAGGAGAATTCAGGCCACCAACACAATCTAATGGGACCAGATGTAGAAGAAGGAGATTTGAACAAGCTAGGATTTTAGAGCTATTTAAGTAGTTTTGTCAACCAATCGAATATGCTTATGGATTCGTATTGTTGATCGGTATTGTTGCTTTTTTCTTCCTAAAAATTTAGAAATCAGGAGAAGAGTTTTATTTTTCTTCTTCATTTCAAAAAGTGTAGGTAGATATTTCCATGGTAGCCATGTTGTACCAAATTTCAGATCACTCAATTGGGAATACGTTATTTAGGGCTGCGTAAAGTTTGCTCTCCATGTACCGAATTTCAGATCAATCGATAAGAAATATGTTATTTAAGGTTAGGTAATGTTTCCTTTCAGTGTACGGAATGTCAGACCAATTGATGTTAATTATATTTTTATGGTTGGATAATCTTTACTCTCTGTTTTTTATAATTTAAAACAAATTAATCAGAATATTTGTCAACCGAAATGTTTAGTTAATGTTTTGTGGATTATACAATTTACCTAGGGTGTCCGGTAAGAACTAAATATGGAATTTTGTATTGTAATTAATTCAGACTATTTAATTATCTGTTATATTATTTTTTTTCTCAGAATAGCAATTCAGAAAAACATTCGAAAGATTCCAGTAAAACTCAGTTAATGGATTCCGATATTTCAACTTCTGATTTTATGTCAAGCCATCAGGGGAAGGTATACGAGTGTAAGATTTGTACCAAGCGTTTTTCAAAGAAATTAACATTAAATATGCATACACATCGATTTTATTCTGGAAGTCAAAACACTTTTGACACATCTAGTAACTTTAGACAGCACTCCACCGCACATTCCGGTATAAGACAATTTCAATGTGAAATCTGTTATCAATCTTTTTCTCAAAGTTCTCTCTTAACCAGACATAAACTATTTCATTCAGGAGACAAACCATATCATTGTGAAATTTGTCGGAAAGCTTTTCGAACAGCATGTGATTTAAAAAAACATAAAGAGCGAATTCATGATAGAAAGAAGCCTTATATTTGTGATGTGTGTCAGAAAACTTTTGTAACATCTTCTGAATTAAAACAGCACTCAACGGTACATTCGGGTCTGAAGCGATTTCAATGTGAAATTTGCTATAGAGCCTTTGCTCGAATGTTTCGCTTAAACGAACATAAACGACGAATACACTCTAGAATCAAACAATATCAATGTGAAATCTGTCCGAAAACTTTTGTAACATCTTGTGATTTAAAACGACACAAACATCGAATTCACTCTAGAAACAAACCTTTTAATTGTAAAGTTTGTTACAAAGCTTTTCTAACATCTGATGATTTAAAAGAGCACTTGAAAGTACATTCAGGGCTAAAGCGATTTCAATGTGAATTCTGTTATAGAGCCTTTTCGCGAGGTTCTCACTTAAAGGAACATAAACGACGAATTCACTCCATAAACAAATCATATCATTAAGAAGGATGTTGGTCAATGTTTCAAATTATGCACCTGACTAAATCATGCTTCTAAAAAATGATATCAAAATAGTACTCTGAATTTTGCAAATGAAGAAGCATACCCCATCATATATTATTGATTTGCATCAATTGCACATCACTTTACCCAATTTTTTAAATGTTTGTTAGAATCAAGTAAAAATTTATTAATTTTTGAAAGCAATTGAAATCAGAATTTTTGTATAACAGATTTGCTCAAAGCAGTGACACATTTTTTGCTCCCCAGAAAACTGTTTGTAAAAGAATGTGTCATTGTTGTACTCCTATCAGAATCAGTATTCTAGTGGATGGGATGTCTGCATTCCTGTTCCTTTGGATAACGACACACAAAAAATGAATGGACCATGAAGCTTTAAAGATAAACGATCTTATTTGGTATTCAATGTGTTCTGTTTATTGTAATACATATTTTATTATGTATCACCTGATAATAAAGTTCTTCCAAAATGAAATTTATTTTTTATTTTGTAATTGATGTTTATTTTTTAGTTTTGGTTGTGAAAAATTAATCTAATTATATGTACTTATATCTTGTAACTTTTGTGATGGGCATTTTATTTCTCTAAGTCAGTATATTAAATCTGATTAGATATTTTAACCATATTTATTTCAACGTTAATTGTTATATGAAAAAAACATCCATAATATGGAACAATATTGTGAATAATCCTGATATATCATATCCTAGACGATTGGAAAAGTTGTTATAAGTTATATTATTGCCAATTATTAAATTCCGTTGGTATCATCTATTTTAATTCTGTAAAACGCAGGATGATTGGAGATATGAACTGGAATGTTTCATTTATCATAACAGTCTTTCCTTTCAATAATTTCTTATACACTTTTGTTTATAATGTTGCCACAAAGTATGCTGGGTATGATAGATTTCCAGGCGTATTTCTGATATCTTTGTATTTTCAATTTATAATTTTAGTTTAATTCAGTCAATTTAGTCATTTCACAATATGGATATCAAAGATGGATTTAGTGTCGTGGAAATTAAATCTGAACTAGTAAGATATTTGGTACTACTATTGGAGGTAGCGTTTGTAATAATATTTGCTTTTTTGGAGTTGAATAAATATTAGCAATTAGTGAACGCGTCATTCAATTAATATAGAAAAGGTTTCTTTTAGAATTTGAATATGGAACCTAATGATGTAATTAAAACAGCACCTATTAGTGCAGCTACAAAAACTGTTAGCAGATAAAATTTGCTCATGAAAAAAATCATTATTACTAAACCCTATATATCAATAGGAAAGTCTAATGTATTTTTACTGATTATCTTCTACTTTCTCTCTTATGCAACTATAGCCATTTTGCAATCTTTTATGCTTTGATATAAAATATACGAAATTTTTATATTGCTCAGGCTGTGATTGTGCCTAGCTGATGACGCCTAAGAAGGCCCAAACAGGTGTCCTGGGCTATCACTGGCGAATAATATGAATAAATAGTATATTTTTATCGAAGTATAACTTTTTTTAACATAATTCTTAACATATCGTATTTGGTGATTACGTTGAGCATTAAAAAGATAAGGTCAGATTTATTTTTATTGGAAGCAAATTAGACTAAAACTCGAAAGTTTGGGTGTCAATTACAAAAATTTCCATGGTTTATAGATAGTGAAACAGTTAAAAAAAGGGTACATAAAGAGAGACCTAGCAAAAAATTAGAAATTAAACGCCTCAGAAACAATGAAACCTTTTTGGAAATGTACTGTGCGGGCCTTAAAATCGAAGATGCTAGTCACGATGAGCTTGAAATTATGTCCACAAAATCTATTTACCATTTTCAAAAGTACATTTTCTGAACAAAGTAGTTTGAAAAATATAACATTTTTTACAGATATCTTTCAAATTATTTTTTTACATGCTTATATATCTACTTGAACTGAGAAGTTTCATTTACTTATAAACAATTGTCCATTTTATCTATTGGCCTTTTAAAACTGATTTTAAGATACTGACCTAAAATATACAGTAACCTTTTCATGGATATCAGTTTCATTTGATAAATGATGGAAAATATGGCTAATATTTCTAAAACTAAATGGTCTAGCGTCCATAAATGTATAGCAATAGAAATGTGTACCCAGTTTATATCAAAAGCCTATTTTCAAGGTCACACGAGGGAAACATATGACATAATGCTCCATTTTTAGCCAGTAGCGTGGGAAGACGCATTTAGATATAAAAGGAAACTTTTTGTTCCATATCTACGTGGAACTAAATGTTTAAATTTATAGATGTACAGCCCGGCCACTTCTAAAGCCCCAGTGTAAATATTTGTCGCAATACATCTCCATACTTATTAGAATCATCTAATTGTTTTAGTATACAGCTTAAATGGTGTTGATCATCAATCAATTTGTGGTGGTCCTAAAAAGGATCTATAACGCGTTCTCTATGGACTTAGCTGTGCACATATTGCTAAATGTCTTGGCTCAATTTTGCTGCTCAAATAGAAGAATAGAAAGTGATTTAGTTAATGCCAGAAACAATTAAATAAGAAATAACTGAAATTTTGACATAGAGGCGTTAGAAGTTGTTGAATATACAGCTAATACATCTTTCGACTGAAAAAATGGTTCCTGATGGTGCTAGACGTAATATCCAAGTGCTGAGGTTACTTCGACCATTGGCTTTAATTCAATAATTAGATGTGGTTATATTCTTAAGGCAATTTTCCATCTAATGAGGATTAGATTGGTTCCAAAACTGGAATGCGCCAAAGTTGCCCAGTGGTTCTGAGACCTACTTTGAATAGTTTCAGCCTGAATGTAGCTCCAATTATTTCATTATCTACATAACAATTAGATTCTATAACAATTTAGTAATGCAGGCCATAATGCTCCGTTGTAAACAATTTTGTATCTTACCTATTCAGCACTATCAGGAAACATTGTTCAGTCACAATGGTGTCACGAGTAACATTTATAAATTGAAACATTGTGTTCCATCTAAAGGTGGAAATGAATGTTTTGTTTTATGTCTAAATGTATATATGGTTTTATTTTCCCATGTTACTGTCAAAAACATGTTTTTTGGCGTATTAAGTTGACCGTTTATGACTTGTACAGTTTTTTTTATATATAGAGTACATATTTTTATTAGATATATCACCTGATTTGGCTATCAATGGCGGCCATATTGGAAAATATAGATTTTTCCCATTTTACAATAAAGATGTCGATGAAAACAATATTTTTTCTATATAAACTTTTGGTTGATGTCTATTTATGGTTATATAAAATATGAATAATCTTGTGGTTGATAAAATGTCCGTGAACATTTATTTTTTTGTATAACTGAAACATTTGAAATTCATTAATAGATTTTGTGGAGAATTGTTTTCGAATAAAACAGTTGATTAAATGAGTATTTTTTGTAAATGACTGTGATGGATCATTTTTTCTTTTAGAATCCGGTTGTCGAAGGTGATCTGATCAATGTGCAAATTAAGAATGAACAGGTAACATACAATATGGAAGTATCCTTGAAAAAAAGATTCAATCTATTATTTCCTTAAATTTTGCATTGATACATTCCAGTCATTGGAGCACATCCATTTGTCTAATACATTTGTTGGTTTTAATATCAAACTTTAGTCTTAGCTAATGGACGCTTCGTTTGGATTTACCACAAAAAAATTGATTGTAGTTTTTTCAAGTTTACTTTTACAGACTTTAATGACCATCAATCCATAAAGTTAACTTCAATTAATAATAATAATAATGTATTATCTTTATATAAGCAAAATATGACTATTTTATCATAACTTTAAAACAATTTAAAGAATATTTATGTAAACAATTACAAATTTTACAGTTTAATTGGTAGTGGTGTTGGCACAGTACATGAAAACCAATCTTTTTTAATTCTATTTTGTCGTCTTCATATCAGCTATATATAGTGGAAGATTGAATTGAGAAATGTAATGTTTTCAAAATCGATCTGAGAAATGTAATGTTTTCAAAATCGATCTGATTTTGCTGTTAGCCATTTTTCAAGAACACATTTTACTAACTTCATTGTGCTGTACATTATTGAAAGGTATCTTTTTGGTGGTCGTAAATTTTAGTCAGGTTAATAAAGCGTTTGCGAAAGCTCCCAATTATGTAAACGTAGGGTTGTGACAAATTTTTCATTTCAGAATCATTAAATTTTGAATTCTAGTATTTGCAACATATGTGCACTTTTTAATCTATTTAAGTGAACTTTATATATTTTAGAATATTGAAAATGACGATTACGTTATTAAGTTAGCATCCACAGAGGTAAATTTGATTTATATTTTATTCATTTCATGTGATACTCTGATTTTAAAAGACTGGCTTTAGGAATGTTTGTACCATGAAATCAGTTCAGGTTCACACTTTTCTGACCATTTACAGCCTAGTCCACTTCCAGCAACCATTTCTGAATGTGCTGATGTTGAAGGAGTGTACTTTCTCTTCAGTAAACGCTGCTATAGACTTGCACTATAAGTGGATGAGTCCCCTGTTCACTGTGTTGCCAGTGTACAGCAGTGTTTTGTTTGCTGAAGAGGAGGTACAGCCCTTTATCATCGGCATATTCTTGCCATATTTTTGGACAGGGGCATTGGAATTAGTATGCTTACCATACAGGCAGCCTAATTATTACACTTAAGAAGTTCAATATTTTATAGTGTGTTCTACCGAATCAGTTATTAGGCAGGTTCAATGCTATGGCATCCACTTTCTCCATCCTCGGTTTTCTATCGATCCTTTAATTCTCTGTAGGTGTTTGGTTTGAATTCTTCTAATATCCGTTTCTAGATTTTTTCACATTTCCCTAGAAATCTGAGGTAGTTGAAGGTTTTGACTTGTTCAACTTGTTGATTGTTAAGTGTACAAGCTGTGACAAAAAAGAAACGATACTTTTAACACCAAACATTTAAGTGCAAATTTAAATACAAATATCTAATTGTCCCCTTCAAAGTAATCAACCCTCGGAGCCAAGACAATTATTCATTCGCTTCTGTCACCCTTGAAAGCACTCCGTCAAGTCCTCTTCCTTCAGGTACCTGAGTTGTCTTGTCACTGCGGCTTTGCGCTCCTCCACCGACGCAAAATGGGTGCCTTTCAGCACTGCTTTCATTCTGGGAAAGAGCCAGAAGTCGCATGGAGCTAGATCTGGCGAATAGCGGGGGTGCTCGAGACAGGTGACCTGTTTGCTGGCCAAGAACTGCCTCACTGAGAGCAGTGTGTCCGGATGCGTTGTCGTGATGGAGCAGCCATGAATGGTTCTCCCACCAATCGCGCCTGCTGCGTCGCACCCGGCCATGAAGACGTCCAAGGACTTTGTAGAAGTCTTGATTCACTGTTTGCCCTTCCGGCACAAAGTCGTGATGGACCAGTAATTTTTGGTCAAAAAATGATGAGTATCACTTTGATCTTAGATGTGGACATTTTGGCCTTCTTTGGTCTTGGTGATGCTGGCCACTTCCATTGGAGACTCTGCCTTTTCGTCTCGGGATAGTATCGAAAAACCCATGTTTCATCTCTAGTAATGACCTTTCCAAGAAACGCAGGCTCTTCATCAATCTTCTCCAAACTTTAAAATCAACTACTGCAATAAATTTATTTCAGAAAGACCATTTATCCATCAATGACGGATACCTACTAATTAATAAATAAAGCCTTCCAGAATCAAAATATCCTACTTAATACAGAATAGGATTTAGATCTTTTATGGATCATATATACCATTGAATCTTTTTTGAAAAAAACAGGAAACATTCCGCTTTTCAATAATTTTAGCAAATTTCATGTTTCAATAATTCGAAATGTTGCTGAGTTAAATAATTTTTGCAACATTCCGGTTTTCAATACCAGTTTGAGCATATTGTTTTGGTTTTCTTGCTGATTGTCTGTAGCGAATAATTTTTATTTTAGAACTTGATTGTCAAAGAAGAAGTGATGGATATAGAAATTGACGAAGTGGTAAGACAGTTAGCCTGATATACTAACCTGAACATTTATAAGTTATTTTAGCAAGAACATTTAAGGTCCTTTTTGGCCATTTATTTGAATAATAATTTTTTTAAAGCCATTTTATAGACAAGTAACAGAAGAAATGAGGCATTCAGTTTTTTAATACATTTTGGCTTTTGAATTGTCTCCCAAATTTTAGCTAGTTAAGACAGCTTAGAGCCATTTATCTAATTCTAGCCAAATGCTAATTAGTAATATTTCAAAACGTTTATACATTTTTTGTAATATCAATTTTCACACTGTATCTTCATACCAAATTAGAAAGTTTAATATTTGTCTTGATGATTTCATTGGCCATCAGTTTCAAAAAAATTAAATCTGGATATTAACGTGGTAAATGTATGATTTGTTTAGTATTGATAATGTTTACTGCTTAGATATGTATTTAAAACGTTATCTACAACAAGATAATGAAAACGTTTGTTAAGTTGAAATTGATTGGCGTTCGAAATAACTGGATCAAAATTGTAGACTGTTTGGAATTACATTGTTTATTAATTTTATTCGAAACTGTTGATAAAAAAGAAACTACTTATTTATACTACTCGCAAACGATTGTCAAGGACAGCTGTTTCGGTCACATCAGTCTGGAATATTCATCGCCTCAGCAATATAAAATTTTCGTATATTTCATATCAAAATATAAAAGAGAGGAAAATTGCTATAGTAGCACCAGAAGAGAGTAAATAGAACATAATCACGAAAAATATACTGGAAAACCTGTTTCTTATGAAGGGGCAAATTAATTTTGCATACACTGCTCTAAAAAATGATAGCTTCATAAATGTCAAGTCTGTGTCTCACTTTGTCATTCAGAAATTTTGGTTTCTAAATATTCTAAACTTCTGGACATCATATCTTGAATTGAAATTTCAATTCTGAATTCTAAATTTCAGATATCTGTATTACTTAAATGACTGCCTTATAAACCTACACATCAAATTTGAAGACAATTTGACAAGCTTTAATTTTTGGCGCTCTTTGGTGTCTTATCAGCCCTGCTTAATATTGATATGCTATGCAATATTTTTACAATAGCTACAAATGAAATTACCTATAAATAAGACCAGAAAATCTGGCATACCAACGTTACATCATAACTGTTAACATTTAACTCATACCTTAAATTGTATCCTACATTACAAAATTTGCTCTCTGGTTGCTATGCCTTTACACATTACCATATCAACCAATGAATAAAATTGCGCCATGACATGCAGGCTACCAACTTTAGTAGGTAGAGACACCAAATTATTAAAATTTTTACTCTGGCCTACAATAGATACGAATTTAACACATGAAAGACCATTTATGGTCGACTTGTAGCCTTATGTTCCGCTGACACAATGCAGACATATAATTTCATACAGAATTTAATATGTAACCATTAAGATCGGTCACTTTTGAGTATACGTTCCATTAGTCTAAAAGTCGCTAGCTCTATGACTATATTCGCTCTTCATATAAAATTAGAAGTCAATTGGACAACGTTCTATTTTTGTTTTTATTGACTTTACCTATGGACCGAATTTTATTCTAATTGAACCATGAAATGTATGTTTTTTAGGGTTAGGTAATTTTACACCTCATTGTTTACGATGTATAATTAAAAATGTTATTGACAACTGATAAAGTTCATTACCGCATATGTAATTCTACGTTTTGGTATATTTAAGAATCCAGACATGATAGTTGTTGAAGCACTTAAGTCGATTCAAATTTTAGTTAATTAGACATTTTACGTGGAGTCTCTTGTATAGATTAAATATGGAATCATGGGTTAGATTAATTCCGATATTTAAGTTATTTGTGATTTATTTTTTCTCAGGAACTCAATACAGTAATATATTCAAAAGGTTCCAGTGCAACGCAGTTAATGGATTCCGATATTTCAACTTCTAGTTTGGTGACAACCGATCGAGGAACTATGTATGAATGTGAGATTTGTACCAAACGGTTTTCAACTAAATCGAACTTGAAAACACATACAGTGATACATTCTGGTATAAAGCAATTTCAGTGTGAAATTTGTAATAGAGCTTTTGCTCATAGTCATCGGCTAACCGAACATAAACATCGAGTTCACATCAGAAACAAACCATATTCATGTGAAGTCTGTCAGAAAACATTTGTAACACCTAGTGATTTAAAAGTACATAAACAACGAATTCATTTTAGAGAGAAGCCTTATAATTGTGATGTATGCGAGAAAGCTTTTGTAACATCTTCTGAATTAAAACAACATTCAACGGTGCATTCAGGTTTAAAGCAATTTCAGTGTGATATCTGTAATAGAGCATTCAGTCACCGTAGTAACTTAACCAAACATAAAAAACGAAATCACTCGACAAGTAAACCATATCAATGTGAAGTCTGTCAGAAGGGATTTGTAACACCTGCTGAATTAAGACAACATTCAACTGTGCATTCGGGTTTAAAACAATTTCAATGTGAAATCTGTGACAGAGCTTTTTTTCGAAGTTCTCATTTAACCGAACATAAACAACGAAATCATTTCAGAAACAAATCATATATTTGTGAAGTTTGCCAGAAACCGTTTAGAACGTCCAGTGATTTAAGAGTACATAAACAACGAATTCATTTTAAAAAGAAGCCTTATAATTGTGAAGTATGTCAGAAAGCTTTTGTAACACCTTCTGAATTAAAAAAACACTCAAATGTACATTCGGGATTAAAGTAATTATAGTGTGACATCTGTAATAGATTTTTTAGTCAGCGTAGTAACAGCCAATTCATTGCAGAAACCAGCCATATCATTGTGAAATGTGGCAGAAAGCTTTTGTAACACCTGCAGGATTGAGACAATACTCAGCACTACATTCGAGTCTTAAGCAGTTTCAGTCTATTGTGCAATGTGGATTATAAGCTTCACTTTAGTATTGCTATTCAGTTTCAGATTATAAAAAATGTTCAAATTTCGTTAGTTGAATTAAAATTTTCAGTTGGTATTAATTGGAAAATGGCCGGTAATATGGAGTCATATCTTCAGTTGCGAGAAAAGGTAAGCGTATCATAAAAAGAGTATTGAGAAAGTTGAATGCAGCATTTATCAGAATATGTTTTACTGTTATTTACTACAACAAAGTTTACTCAACATTTTTACAACTGTTGGTTACTGTGTTATAGAGTGTTTGATAATGTTTTTGCTTAGTCGAATATTTTTGGAATATTGTTTTTTTAATTCATAAACAAATCACTTATTGTTTTAATCAAAATTTCATTGAGTAGCTTTATCTTTTGAAAAGTCTACTGTGTTATCAACATTGTAGTAGATATTTTGGTTAATTTGTCAAATATTTGTGAATAACAGATTTTTGAAATCATTGTGTTTCTTAATCGATAAAATCAATCTTTGTTTTTGAAATATTAAAAAACGTTTCATAATAAATTTGCCGTTTTATAATTTTAAACGGCCAAACAGAATTGTACAGTTGGAAGATATGGATTTCTTATTTTGATGACGAAGCGCAACAAATGAATGGTCATTGAAGGTTTGAAGGTAGATGGTCTTGTTATAATATTGAATTTTGTTTGATGTTTATTGTGACATTTATATTCCGGAAATGGTTAACGCTAACGATTTTTTTAATATATAAACGAACCTATTGTATATTTACTGACTGATGCTTAGAATCATTTGTAAATAGAACGCAAATTAGTTGTTCAATATGTATAAAAGCAAGTAATACGCGTATAATCTGATATGATAATCGTTATATTGAATTCTCATCTAATTATATTGTATCTTTTCTATTGTGTATTCTTTAATAGTAAATTGTGTTCCAAAATTAGAATTCCTTTTGATTTGTGAAAGATTTAATTTTCCTTTTGGTTATCTCTAATTAATTTGTTTATACCTAAATCATTTAACATTAGTGATGGGCACTTGTATTGGTGTACAGTGGTATATTTCGTACGATCGACATTGGGGTTGAATTTTGTAATGTGGATGGTAAGTTGATTTTGAAGGTTTTCCCATTACTGTTTAATTATATGGATTTCAATATTACTTGTTGCATCGAGAATATTCTGTAATATGGAACGATGGTTTTATTTCACTACGAAACATTAAGCCATGCGTGTCCTAGAGGATTGGAAAAAGGAAGCTAAATGTGTTATATATTTTTGCAATGTCAGTTAAAATTCTAATTTTTTAAATTTATTCTAGCCACTAGTTTAGTATCTTTAATAACAGATTTCTACAAGGATTGGAGATAAGCAGCCTGTTACCAAATGCTTTGCGCCCTGGACTGCGGATCGGGTGGTACCCGGTTCGAGACCCAATCGTGGCATTTTTAAGTGCTAAGGTACTAGACAACCCACCTCCGACTCACCTGATAGGATGCCGCTGGTATTAGTCCAAGCACCGTGCAGAGATTGCCAGTTGTCGGTCAGTATTTGAGCGCCCCCACCGTGGTACTGGCTACACCGTGTGTAGCTTGCCAAATGCACACTGTTTCTGAGTCACTGTGATTGGGCGTGGACAATGCTCGGCTTGAAGTTTCAATAATTCTAACACTTGGGTCAGAAGTTCATCTAAAACAATTGTATGTAGTGTAGCGGCTAAGAAATATATTTTCCCTAAATTCTATATCAGATTAGCCATTTTAATTGTGACTAAAAAATTATAACAAATGTGGTTGTCGACCTTATTATTATTGTAACTAAAAAAACAAAATTAATTAAAATCGTCAAAAATGGAGATGAATAAATGCAATTGAATTAGCATACTAACAACAGACATTAGTCCTTCATTTGCAACAAAGGCAGAACCAAATATTTGGATTGAAAAAAAGAGATGACAATAACTGACCGACTTCCGTATCAAGGTGGCTTCCAGTGCCTCTAGGGCCTACTTGAAGTAGTCACTCAGTATATTTTACAAGTTCTTTTCATTCACTTCAAATTATACTACTGACTTGTTTGTTGATACTACCAGTAATTTAAAAAATTGTCCTGGTTCTACATTAACGGAAAATGGATTAAAATATTTGTATTAAAATTATGATTAAATTCACTACTACTTGCAAGTACTTAATTTTAATAAAACAACAAAACATTTAAACGAAAACCATTTCCCCCATTAAAGTAGGAGTACACTTATTTTTTAATTGCTTGTAGCCTCAACAGAAGTCAATAGAATGAATTTAATTTAAATCAAAACAACTTGTAAAACCGATATCTTTCAGCATAGTAAAATACATTGAGAGACCACTTTGTTGTCCCCTGGAGTCATAAGAATTGTCTTGACAGGCCAGTTCCTGTCACTTAATTTTTTTCCAAAGTCAAATATTTAGGTTAGTTTTGGGACGTTCTTTGCACCTGACGGTCGCTACGACCCGGACTATAACTAATTCTAACCAACTTTTTATAATTGGAAGTTGATTCGTAGTTTATTTAGTGTCTATTTTTGTCATTTCAGAATATGGATATCAAAGAAGAATTGAGTATCGTGGAATTTAAATCTGAACAAGTAAGATGTTTGGTAGCGTTTGTTTTTTTATGTTGAATAAGTATTAGCAATGAGTGTTTGGCAATACAAAATTTGGAGATCGTTTGTTTTAGTATATGAATAGGATAATCTGATGTTATTGAACAGGCGGTGATTCCTGCAGCCAAATACTCTGCTAACTTAAAATTATCATTACCACTCAACCCTATTTATAAATAGGAACTTCTTACTACGTTTAATACTGTCGAACGTTCGATTCATATTCTAGAGGAGAAACTAACGTATGGAGTAGGCTTGGTAAATGGTTATTCCTTTGATCATTAAGTGGAATACTTCACTTGAGACACTATCTTACACATCAAATGTTCTTTTGATATCCTACTTTGGTCCTTATTTTAAATAGAAACAGTTTCCTTAATGACTTTAGATTTGGCAGACAAAAAAGTATTTTTGAAATTACATTGCGCATTCCTACAACTTTTGGTATCAGTCCGCATTTCAAGAATGTTTGATAAATTTTCTAAAGTTTTATTTGTATATATATCCATTGGCATATTGGGCGTTGCTATTTGTTTCAATCAAATGACTGTGGTGAAACATTCTTCCTTTCAGAATCTGGTTAATGGTGATCTCACCAATGGTGAAATTAAGAATGAGCAGGTATTATGTACAGCATATGGAGGTATATACATAATAGAATATGGAATTATCTACACCTTAGAATATACAACTTTGGACACCATAGAAATCCCAAGTTTTTTAGAAATTGGTTCAACCGATTATGTCATGAAATTTAGCATTATATTGGACACCCGCTGTTGAAAAATTAATTTTCGTCATGACCGCATCTAATTTTGTGATGTTTAGCTCAAATGACTTTGTTTTAATAAATCTCAAATTTGACTAATAATAGATGCTTCGTTCAGATTTTACGAAAATTTGAAGTATTTGCCAAAAAAATTGATTAATGATTCAAAAAGCATTTATGAATTAGAATTATTCATTTTCAAATAGACCCTTACATGAGATTTAAATTTTATATGACTTTCCAAACACCATAACATTAAGTTGTGATGCTTTATATCTAGTTATTAGAAATATGAAGAATAATGCATGCTTTTATATATAATCCACTTTTGCATGCTTGCTTTTATATATAATCCACTTTTGCATGCATGCTTTTATATATAATTCCACTTTTTTATACAAATTGAAGACAGTGTAACCTTTATGCAAATACTGACATAAAATGCTCTATTTTCATTGGTTGTGTACAAAGATCGATAATCAATATGCATTTATTAAAATTTGTAAACATTTTTGATGAATCTTTCCAAGGTACGAAATTCATTTCGAATCGGTTCATCGGAATTGTGATATTTTAGGCGGTGTGAACCTTAACCCTCCCACTTCTTAAAGAACAACACTACAAAGCTAATGGATTTCGAAGAGTTAAAATATCTGTTACCATAAATTTATTGAACATGTGAATTTTATTTATTTTAGAAGATCCAACATGAAGACTATGTTATTAGACCAGCATCGACCGACAAAGTAAATTTGATTTATATTTCTGGCTTTCAAATACTCTCCCTGTTAATAATTATGACGAATACTGTCTAGTTTCACAATTTTCTGATCATTCAAACAAGAAGTCCAATTTCGATATTTATTTAAACTGAATGAGTTGCTCTTTAGCTATGTTTGATTTTTTGTTAACGCTTCGATGGTGGTGTTCTATGTAACTGATATACTCTTGATCGATTTTGGTGGTATTCTGTGCAACTGATATACTGCTGATAGATGTTGGTGGTATTCTATGCAACTGATATACTGTTGATAGATTTTGGTGGTATTCTATGCAACTGATATACTGTTGATAG